>FXXK01000598.1:242682-396965 GCA_900184695.1 Betula pendula | reverse complement strand
ATTGAGATATCAGAGATTGGCGATGATGTATCACTAACATTGACTTCTAAACTTTATATATTTTTTCTTTTGAAAAAGTCAACAATTGTAGTTAATTTTTTCATCATCTATAAATAAATTAATAACATTAACGTATTTAAGTAAATTAACTTAAATGACAATAAAATTATTATACTTAATAATAAACAAATAATATATTTTATAATTAACCTTTACCTTTACTTTCTCTCTCTAACCCACGATCTCACTCTCTCTCATTTCTCTCTTCTTTCTTCTATTTTCTATGTCTCTCTCCCTGTTTCTTCTTTTCTTTATCTTTTCTTTTCACTTTCCTCTTCTTCTTTTCACCCAAAAAAAAAAAATTAAAAATTAAAATTAAAAAAAAATAGGGGGGCCATTGCCCCCTCGGCATCAACGTGGTTCCGTCACTGCCAACTTAATCTCATGCGTACATAAGCCTTCAATTTTTAATCAATTCCACAACTATGCTAACGTAAGAATAGTTGGTACCTTAAATGTTATCCTAAAAGCATCTTATGTGTGGCATGTATCAAACCAACAAACACAAAAACACAAAAGGGACATCTACCATCGGCGACGCCAACCGCATAATTGGCGTATCAACCTAACATACTTTCACTATCATCTCGTTATGTTAATGTGGCTTTGGCAATCCTTCCTTCTTCTTTTTTCTTTTCGAAAATGGTAGATGATGGTGAGATGAATGCAATACTCATGTAAATTAACACATAAATTGAAACTTAGATTTCATTTGTTTCCGGTAAAATAATTTTTTAATAATATTTTCAGTGTTTAGAACAACAAAAAATAATAATTAATTTGAAAATATTGTTTATTTGACAAAAAAACTTATTTGTGTAAAATAATTTTTTTAAACTATTTTTCAAGTTTAACCAGACCGTCAAAAGTTGTCGATTATTTTCTGTTATCACCCGTTTTTCAAGCCAGCCAGAAAAATATTTTCAATAAATCATATTTTCTGAAAAATAATTTTGATAAAACTATTTTTCAACCAAAAAAAAAAAAAAACATTTTTAGTTGAAACTAACAAAGCCTTCATCCAAAAAGATTACTTGCATCGTACAAAATAACATCAAATTAAATCGTTTATTGAATTGATCATATCATTAACTCACTCCTCAAGGAACGAATGAACGAAATGTTACATCATTAATATCTAGTCCATAGTAGAGAGGAGGTACAACAACAATCAATCGGCCAAGTCCAGAGAATTCTAGGCCCGTTAAATCAATCGGCTGACACATCAGAACCACCCTTAATTCCTTTTTTGTTGTTTTTCTAAGTGGCCTCCAATGAAATCTCGCATTCTAGTGCTTGTTGTTTAAGAGGACTGCACGAAGCTCGGCCACGTCGATCTCGTCCACGCGGTTCTCGGGTCTGTAGTAGCCGGTCACGGGGTCAGGTACCCACGCGACCTTCTCGGTGGATCCCACCGCTTCTTCCCCGGACTTCTTCACCATCCTCGAACCTGAACTTCCTCTTGCTAAGCTGGCAACTATTCCTTGTGACGCTGCCGCGTATCCACGTCTGTACATACCAAACCAAAACCAAAAAACAAAACCGTATTAAATTAAGTAACGTAAAATTTAAAACTTTAATTAATGGATCTTAAACCATTCTCTGACATGCGCCGAAAGTTAAATCCGATTAATGATTACGCCCTAAGCGAAAATTAGGGACATACTTGTATTTCTTTTTTCTTGGTTAAAAAAATAAAAATTCCTTGATTTTCTCCTCATCGTTATCAAACTAAATAAGAAAGATTTTATTACATTAATTGTTTATTATTTTTATTAAAAAATTAATAAATATTGAGATGATAAAAATAATAAATATTGATATTAAAATATTAACTACAGAATTTGAAAACAATAATTATAATTTGAAAGAACTTCATTGGATCTGTTTGGATGCCGAAAAAGAAAAAAGAAAAAACCGAACATGAACAAATGAAAATCGGAAACGTACAATTTTATATTCAGTTCGAAAATTGGTATTTCTAAAGGATTCCAAAAAAAAAAACTCTTCCCTGTGTTTTCTTTGCAGCCAAACAACGCGTAAAATAGAACCCAAACAAGACATGGAGAGGGACTGAATTTTTGCAGTACCTGTTGATAGCAGTAGAGAAACCGTCAGCGACGAGAGCAGAGAGAAGCTTAGCGTTGGAGAGAGAGCGAGCCATTGTATGTGATCAAATCTCAGAGATTCAAAATCTACGCCGCCGCGGAAGCAAATTTTCTATCGAGGAAAAAGAAAACCTTCCACAGCAGCTAGAGAGAGAAATCTCTTGGTATACCTCTTCTCGAGAGCTTTGCAAAATCAAATGTGGGTTTGAAGCAATGGAGGCGAGGGCTTTATATAGGGGACGAGAAGCGTAGTAGGGCAAAGCCATGGGGCCCACCATTTCAAAACAGTAATTATTAGAAGCTCAATTATTAATTTATGTTTCCCAATTCTGATTGAAGTTGAATTAATCGAAATAATTAGGAAGCGAGAAAGAAAGAGGCAAATGCCGTCCACTAGTGCCGAAGGGGAACGTGTCAAAGCTTCCAGGGCCTCTCGTGTTTCGCCACCTGGTCGTTAACGGAGAGGGCCGCTTGCGTTTAATTCCTAAACTTTTAGAAACGGTCCAAATTGAACCCTTAGATTACCAAGTCAACGCGAATGATTTGGGACCAAGGTGATCGGACGGTTGAGAAAGGACTGAGATTGAGTCCTGTGAACTGTGAAGGTAAGCTAACTTCTCTTTGCTTTCCTCGGTCAACATCGAGCACGTGAAGAAGCTGGGACGAGGAAAGGTCGGCGTGAGTGCGCGCATCTAGAAAACGCTAGGAAAGTATGGCCGTTGATGTACGTAGCAATGTCACATCACGGCCGTCCACGTGGTGTCCAGATGGTGTCCAGGTGGCTTGGGGTTTCTATGTTCTGGAAGCCCCCTGGCTAATTCCACTTGCGTCGACACCTCATAAAAGTTCCAGCGGAGTCCCAACTAGTCAAGGGTCCTGATATTAACCCAAAGAAAATTAGCCAAATACATACATAAAAGTCACTACGTGAATACATATTTTCAACAAAGGATTTGAATCTACTACAATTGTTTAACAATTTAGACGGTTATTATAAGAGAATATATGTAAAATTCAAAATAAATAGTTGAATAATCTAAAATTTATTTAGACAGCTAAATTCGATTATAGGAGATTCAATCCTCAGAATGTGTGGCATCTATTACTTGTTCTCAATTGTCTATAGCGTTTGCTGAGCATTAATCCAATTTACTTTATACTTCAATAAAATAATAATAAAAACAATAATAATAATAAATTATTTTATAATTGTTGAATTTGTATGCACAGGCTGTAGTGCTTCGCTTTCGGCTCACAGGGGGCGTGTCGTGTGTGTTATGTTCAATGAATACCCTTTTCACGAGGTCCTCATGTTGGTTGGGTTCTATTATTTGCTTGAAGTTGAAGGTGACCACAATTCCATGCCAATCTTTTCATTATCTTATTCAACTTTGATATCTCTTCGGTATTATCATTCGGAGACAAAATACTAGGGAATATACGAAAACAAGGAAAGCTAATTATTAATTACGGGCGATTTGGGTTTTGCTTTACGCTGAAGATACAGAGATTCTCCTTCCCTTTTAATATGTAATGTTAGCACGACTAGCACGATTAGTCGTGATACACAAAAATTTCATATATAAAATTTTTTTATAAATCAACTTTTAAAAATGGTATGTTTATGGGAAATGCATGTTTTTTTTTTTTTTAATAGTATGTGTTTTTTAATATTTTTTTTAATAATATGCACATGTTTAAAAGATACATGTCACTTTTAGAGTTTGATTTGTAAGAAATTTATATCCGTAATATAATATATTAAGACACCACTCAATTTAAAAGTTTAAAAGCCTATAAATTTAGGTCTAATTATGTTATATTAACTACTCACACTTGTGACACTTATTAACGTAAGGCTCAAATCTTTTTATACTCATGTGTATACCGGACGATCTTCCTTTCACCTATGAATTTATCACCAAATTGCTACACTCCCATTCAAATGAAAGTTTTTATCAATTTCATGGGTCATCTTCAAAATTACTTGTGTGTAATGCGGTTTGTCCATAACATGCACATTTGCCCCCTCTTTTGTGTTTATGCCACTTTACTATACTGCACATCACTACCAAATATGATGCCACTTGCTAGCTAGAAAGATTGATACTTTGGAAAGTTTTTTAGTAATATCATAACATAGTATTTTAGGACACCACCCAACTCAAAAGTTTAAGCCTATAAATTTGGGTCAAATAATCTTATATTAACTACTCATACTTGTAATATTTTTCTAATATGATACTCAATTTTTTTCACTTATACGTGTACACTCAACATAATATTTTGTTCGTTAAGTAATACTTTTACTTAGGATTGATATTTTTTTATACAACCTGCGAACGCGACACAAATCCAACATGATATTGGCGGGTTATGATTTAAGAGTTTGGCCAATTTTATTAAATGAATCGAGTTTGGATTGACCTCTATAGTCTTATATACATGCATTGACACGACTTAAACCCGACATACCACATTTATAGCTGACAATTTTTAATACAATTTGCGAATCCGATCCGAACCAAAAACAAAATTAATAAATTTGGATTAAAATAAATGACTCATTTAATTAAATAAGTCAATTTAAAATTGGCCTATATAGTTCAAACTCGACAATGAACACAAATAACCACCCCTATAGTTTTAATCTCCTTCACAAATATGAATTCTTAAATGTCTAGTCTAATTGTTAAGGTGAATTTGAAAGTTTCTAACCGATTCAGAAAATAGAAATACTTGATTTCATCCAAATCTCTCACTTCTGTTTCTCTTGGACAATTAATCTTTCGAATAAAAAAGAAGAAGAAGAAGAATTCTAGTATTGAAAATGTTCCTAAAAAGAAATTACAGGCATTAATCAAAACTTTTCAAAAAGCCATCTGACACTCCAGGCTGTGGTTATACAAAGAAGCCATGCATCAAGACTCGCCGACTCCCTAGTGGACCGCGTAAAGTGCAGCCCGTGAATAAAAAATAGCAGTCGGCATGGCGCTGCATCCTATCAAAATATCTGAAACGGTGACGCTGACATAGCGCTGATTCCAGTAGTTGGTGAGACTGCGGCGCCGCATGTATCGCACCATATTATTATATGTTAATGCCACTTCACTGGCCGCAGCTAGCTACAGCTGCAGCATCCTGCAGCCTGCAGGCACTGTATTATGCTTACCGTTTGGCGTTTGTTGTGTTTAGATTCTTTTTTTTTTTTTTTGGTAATTGTGTTTAGATTCTTTTGTGTGGTTCACAGTCCGCTGAATGTAGGATTATAATTGGCTCCACCAAACTGTCGTTGTTTCAGACTGTGCAACTTGCTTGCTTCTCTGCTCGGGATGTTTGGACAGGAGCTAGATAGGCGATAGACAAAAGGAGAAGGGAGTAGGGCGTGGCCGTTTCTATGTTTTTTTAGGGAAAAATATACGTAGTATTATTTCATTTCATTGATAATGTCTAAAGTACTTTGACGTTTATTCAAATTTTAGCTAAGAAATATATTTTTGCTATTTTAGCTTGTAACTTTTTAAGAGCGCCACTGATCAAACTCAAGAAATACTATTATACCTACTCTATCCTTTCAAATATTACAATCAATATTGAATTTGTGAGTCCTAGATATTAAAACAAAAGTTACAATAACTCAAAAGATAAGAGTTATAATAACTTAAGAATTACAAGATGATTTATATAAATTAAATTTATTGTTGTTAACGTAGAAGTAAAAGAGACGTGTAATGTCTGAACTCTTTCTTTATAAATAGAGTATTGTATACAATTGAATAATCAATAAAAGATGTAGCCAAGAAAATGTTTGACGTATGGGTGTAGGTCATAGGCCCAACCACGTTAATTCTGTATCTTTCTTTCATACTTTCATCTCTTTAAATAATTATGTGTTCTTACACTACACACGGGACCAACATAAATCCTTAGATGGTGATGGTAAAATTGGAACAATGAGAGAAGGATTGGGATATGTTAGAATATGTGAAAAATATATTAAATTTTTTGTATATTTCATGTTTTGTTGATATTGTAATATTTTTCATTTATGAGTTGATTGTGAGAAATTTGATTATCATACTTGTATTTACTCTATACCATATAAATAAAGACATTTGTATTGTAGACAATTAAATTAATGAGCACAATGTAGCCTTAAGGACTATTCAGAGTGGTGGACGTAAATGTCTAATACCAAAATACCTATAATTTATTTTTTGCGTCTCTTTCTTGCTCTTATTTATGCTATTATTCTAGTATTTTAAGAGAGAGAAAGAGATACAGAATTATTGAAGGCTACAAGAAAGTAACTTTAATACCATGTTAAAGTTTTGGCGGAATAATAAAATACTAGAATAATAGGAAACAATTGCCTATAATCTGCACAGAGGAAACAGTTGCCCTCCTCTTTTTTGACAGGCCGAGAATTCTTCTAGGACTATCGACAGAATGAGGATCTTCCATGGCTTGCCCTTTTAGAAAACTAGCAGTACTCAAGGTGCCAAAACCCCCACCTGAAGCGAACACGCACAGCAGCAGTGAAACCATGAAGCCCATGTGTGGGGCGAATGAGGGAGATCGAGATGAGAGAGAGGGGGGAATGAATATAAAAATGTGTGTAAATAAGATAGGGAGAAGGATTGTTTTTTCAAATATAGAGTATAAATCTGACAAGAATTATAATAGAGAACAAGTAGAGAGCTTGAAAAAGAAAGGTTTTTTTAATTTTAGTTAAAATTTGGTTAAACATTACTTTTAGAGAGTTCATTGTAAATGTTCACCACTTTATTGTTAATGTTTCCTAAATTATCAATTATGTTAATGTCTTATCTAAAAACAAAAATACACTTCATAAAATTATAAAAATTCTTAAAATTATAATAGACAATGAGTGGAGAGCTTGATAAAGAAAAGTTTTTGTGAATTTTAACTAAAATTTGGCTAAACATTACTTTTGAAGAGCTCACTGCGGATGCTCACCACTTCATTGTCAATTATCTCTAAATTACCAATTGTATTAATGTTCTCTTTAATGACAAAAATACCTTTTATAAAATTATATATATATATATATAAAATTAACTTTAAAAAAATAAAATCGAAAAAATGAAAAACCAGTCACCCCTTGTTACCCAATGTATTAGGTATGACTGTAGCATACTTAATGTTTAAAGAATGTATAAAATATTTTCTGCATGTGATTTTTTGTGACTTTTTTGAGATTTTTAATATAATTAGAAAATGAAATAAGCTTTAAAGAAGTTGATGAGAATGCTCTAGACAGCTGCATCTCAGAAAAATGGCTTTTTAGAACTTATTTTGTTAAATTTTCTGAACGTAAGAGAATTTAAAGGGAGAAGAAATATGTATGACACTTTTTTTTTTTTTTTTTTTTTTTTTTGTATTTTTTGCTATCGAGAATTTATTAAATTTTTGGTAATATTTAAAATAAAGTTTTCAGTAATATCTTATCACTTGATTGTAAGTTCTGGATCGGTATTTTATCCGAGTCTTCTCTTTTCTCTTGTAACTCATTAGAAAGAAAGACTTTGAAAAAAAAAAAACTGTTCTCTCCATTTTCCTGTCTCCCCATTATTTTCTTCTCTCCTCTCCGTCCAAACTCCCAGTGGTAGAGTGTCTGCCGCACCCTCTCCTTTCTTTTCACGACAGCAGCAACCGTCCCTTTCTTTATGGTCATGGACCTCATGGACCATGGTTAGTGGTAATTACAGTGACGGCCATTTTGTCATAAAAGGTGGCTGAGAAAAGCAGTCAATGCTACGACTATTCATTCAGACAAAATCACGGGTACCATGACTCCCTTGGTCAAATGGATACTTATTCCGGCAATTGCAGGCAATATGTGACATTCATATATAAAATTTATCTGTTTAAATAAATTTTAGATTGTTCAACTATTTATTTGAACATATGGTCTTATATAGAATTTTTCATATTATTTACTCATATTACTAACCATTCAAACAAGTACTTATTATGAATCTCAATCCTAGTTCACATGTCATGATTCAGTTGATATACAATACAAAAGCGCATCATTGAAAAGTCTACTGATTATGTATGTCATTACAAATAATTTTATAACTATTAGTATATTAGACCGTATATGATAGTCTAGTCAAAGAGGCCTACGGAGAGACGGAAAACAAGTACATGCGACTTGCAAGAGGTCCTGATGAGGAGTACTTCAATGCCTAAATCAATAAAAATAAATTTGAGAAAAATAAGTTCTTAAGTACTTTTTTCTTACAAGCCAATTTTCACATATAAGTTATACCTTAAATTTGTATATTTCTTAATCCTCAACGTCAGGTAATCATTTATTTTGCATAGATTGTACTATCTTAAACTCTTTGACACTTCATAACTTATTCTTGCAAGTTGTGCACTATTTTCATCACGTCAATTGTATTTCTCGGTAGACTTTGAAATGCTATGCACATATTCTTCTTCCAATAATACTCATCGATCATCACATTTTGAAAACAAAACCGAATACCCTCATTTTTTGCCTTCGTAGGCATTATTGGAATAAATATGTTAAGACGTTAAAATTCTGGCCGAAAAGTGCAGTTTCACTCGGCTAAAACAGTGCACTCATTTCGAGAATATGTTATTGGGGGTAGAACGGCTTTAACAAATGGGGCCATAATGATATTGTTTGAAAACTGCAGTCCACCATTATTTCTATCTCTTAAAAATCAAATTCGATTTTTCAACAGCAAATCAAGTAAAATGAATTCATATTGTGAAATGTGTTTGGTATTTGATATTAATGGATGAAGAAGAATGTTATATTGGGGATTGTTATAAGCTTTTATTAAAGACCATAGAAACTTAATATATTAAGATATGCTTGTGGAGCCCAAACGCTCCGTTCTCTCTCCTGAAAGAGAACCCAGCGTCCTTCGTTGCCTGGGGAGGAGGATTAATCCTCCTCCTCCCCTTCCTTTTTGCTGCCCGGGGAGGAGGATTCTTCCTCCTTCCCCATGTTTTCCTAGCCTCTTCGGAGACTTTTGCCGCTCGGGGAGGAGGATTTTTCCTCCTTTCCCCTGCTTTTTCATCCTCTCCGGAGGATCTACTCCAGCACAGCATCACTAAATGGCCGGTTTCCATCTCCTACAGCCTTTTTGAAGTTTTTGGATCTAGTTTTTTCAAAGCTAGATCTATCCTCTTCAGAAAGCTCCTTCACCACATGTCGCCGTCCACCGAGGTCCTGGGATCCTCCGCTTCACGCCGCCACCAGAAACTCCTCCATCAGGCGAGCACGCGCCGGAGCGTGTTCCACACGCACCTGCGAGTAGATCTCACTCACGGGTGCGTGCTCCTCACGCGCCGACGCGTGGTCTGTCCTTCACCTCGCGTGATGCTCCACCGCCACTGGCCTCCTGGGGTCCTCCGCGCCGGCCGTCTTCCTCCACCCTGCCGTCTGCTGTTGCTGTTGCTGTGCTGTTGTCTTCATTGTTTTTTTCTTTTTCCTTGTAATATGTTCTGGTTTATGTTATTGTGTAGCTCAAGACTGAATCTGAACTGGTTGGGCCTCAGACCCTCCGTCTGGGTTGAAAACCCATTTTTCATTTTTTTCTCTTTTATTTTGTTCTGTTTCCCCGGAAGCAGGACGATCTATGGAGTTTTCGAACTCCCGATGGTTTTAACCATCAGATTGCGCCGCGGCCTAAAAGCTGCATTCGCAGGTTACTTTTTTCTCCTTGGGTTTTCTCCCATTATGTGAAGGGCTAGTGGTCTGCCTGGTTTGGATTTTTCTTCAGTTGAGCTTGTGTTTATTTTCTGTTAGGAGCACGAAAACCATGTAGGTTCTTGCTCTTATCTTTTCTCGTAAGGTTTTACACTTACGTTTCTGTACTTTTCTTCTTTAATATATGGAACGATGCACTTACAAAATAATATATATATATATATATATATATATATATTAAGATATTATTTGAAAATGTTGGGTCAACGGATATTTATTTATCTTTCATCCAGAATCTATTTCGACGGCAAAGCAAATTGGATGATGAATTATAAAATGTTAAAACTACAGAGGCATAACACGTAATAGATAGAGTCTTCAGGTCGGAGATCAGAATTTTCTTCTTCGACTTCTAAACCATATCCCCAAGAGGCTTAGCCTGTCGTGATGTGGACCTTCCTTCCAAATTGCTTCATCCTTGTCCCCAAAAGCCATTGGACAATTTACGTAGCATCATTTTTTATACTTTTTTTTTTTTTTTTTTTGTAAGTAGCATCATTTTTTATAAATACTTGAGATGTTGATATTACTACAATTCTCTTCGTTTGTTTGGGTCAACATGTGGCTTTATGTCGATCACAAGGGTTGCAGCCAGGCAACTACTAAAATCCCCAAAAAATTAGAGAGGGGGCATTGAAAGGGATTTAAACAGTACTTGATTAGGATTATTTTCATTTCAGGTTAAATTGAGAGAATCTATTTTATAATTTATATTTTGTTTTATTGTATTTAACAGTATATATAATATCATGTTATTTAAAAATTAACAACATATTTACTGTATATCTGATTTGATATTTACTGTAGGTAGGAGAAATCTAACGGCTTTAATTTTGTTATTACAATTTAAAATAAATTCTTATATGGCAACTAATTCCAGCCAAAATTTCGACGTTAATAAGAAAGGACATAATGAACAAGAATCAAATTATGCAATGCATTGAGTATCACAGTAACATATTCAATGTTTAAGAAATGTATTAGGTATTTGTTGCACGTGATTTTTTGTGAATTTTTTTTTTAGATTTTTCATATAACTAGTTGGGACAGCACGTGCAATGCACGTGCTTGGTTCCTTTTGTTGTATATCACTATAATTGTTAATATTATATTCTAAAATCTATACCTATAAATTGAGAAAATATGATATACTAAAAATGATCATTACATTTTAGATAAATTATTATTGAATTTTGAATCAAATAATACTTTTTAGTTTAGATAAAAAAATGTGTACTTAAAAGTGTGAAAGTGGAAGTGGGGTATTTCTTTATTTATAATTATGATGTGTATCATGTGTAGCCTTGTAACTTTGCAATTGTTGACTTTAACTTTCAAAATAAATTTGACTAACACAATGACATAGAAAGAAAAAAATTGAAATTGGTCTAAATAACACACCCACCAAAATCTAAATTTCAAATCATATCGATCTAACATTATTTTCGTAGTCTATATTTGAAAAAAATGGTGAACAAAAATTATGATTAAAGAAGATGAACCAAACCTTATTTGCTCTTCACAGTGTTTGTAGACGGTGGAGAAAAAAATTGAGAAAAAATAGTGAACAAAAATTATGATTAAAGAAGATGAACCAAACCTTATTTGCTCTTCACAGTGTTTGTAAACGGTGGAGAAAAAAATTGAACTCACATTACATTGTTTACGTTTTTACCAGGTTTCATCTGATCTTATTTGTTTTTGTTCGTAATTTTTGAAGTTGGTTGTAAATATAACTGTATCCATGATTATCTCATTGT
Organism: Betula pendula; assembly: GCA_900184695.1. Classification (NCBI taxonomy): domain Eukaryota; kingdom Viridiplantae; phylum Streptophyta; class Magnoliopsida; order Fagales; family Betulaceae; genus Betula; species Betula pendula. The sequence continues at coordinate 385,260 of FXXK01000598.1, read as the reverse complement.
AACTGTCTTTGTTTATCTAGTTATAACTGTTTCTCTTTATCTAGTTGTAAATAGTAATTTAAAAATTTAAACAAATTATGAAAGACAAAAATAACCCTGTCTGATTTAACAATAAATAAGAAAGAAAAATGGTAAAAATGTAAAACTACATTATCAAATAAAATGCACTATTTACGAGGCATTCACACTTTTTATATACCTTTAGGTAAGGATTAGGGAATAAAACAAGCTTTAAAGAAGCTGTTAAGAATGATCTGTGTTAAATATTGATTAAATGATTAAATTTATCTTTTTCTATCAGTTTAAGCTTTTAGAATTAGTGGTGATTTAACATAGTATCAGAGTCAAAAGTCCTAAGTTCGAATTTTGACTCCATCATTAACCTCTCATTTTAATTAAATATTATATAAAAGCTTAAGCTTTTGGGATAAGTGATAATTTAACACTCTAGATAACTATGTCTTAGAAAAATGATTTTTTAGAATTTATTTTGTTAAATTTTCTGAACGTAACAGAATTTAAAGGGAGAAGAAATATATATGACACTTCTTAATTTTTATTTTGTATTTATTGCTATCGAGAAACTTAGTATATTAAGATATTATTTGAAAATGTTGGGTCAACGGATATTTATTTCTCTTTCATCAGAATCTATTTCGACGGCAAAGCAAATTGGATGATGAATTATAAAATGTTAAAACTATAGAGACATAACACTTAATAGATAGAGTCTTCAGGTCGGAGATCAGAATTTTCTTCTTTGACTTCTAAACCATATCCCCAGGAGGCTTAGCCTGTCGTGATGTGGACCTTCCTTCCAAACTTGCTTCATCCTTGTCCCCAAAAGCCATTGGACAATTTACGTAGCATCATTTTTTATACTTTTTTTTTTTTTGTAAGTAGCATCATTTTTTATACTTGAGATGTTTATATCTCTTCGTTTGAGTCAACATGTGGCTTTATGTCGATCACAAGGGTTGCAGCCAGGCAAATACTAAACCCCCCCCCCCCCCAAAAAAAATAAATAAATAAAGAGGGGGTTGGGGTCAGATTATCAAGATTTTCTTCCAATGAAAGTTGGATTGCAAGATTTGACATGGAAACATTGAAAGGGATTTAAATAATTGATTAGAATCATTTTCATTTATAGTTAAATTGAGAGAATCTATTTCATAATTCATATTTTGTTTTATTACATTTAACAGTATACAGAGTATCATGTCATTTAAAAATTAGTTACTTATATACTGTATTTTTTATTTGATATACTTTTGATATTTTTGTTCAAAATATTATTGTCGTTCTTTTTTCTTTTCTTTTTTTATGCTTTTTCTCTCCGATGTAATATGTAAGAGTGGTGATTGGCATAAGCTCAGGCTGAATGAACAGTCATTTAGTCTGGGCAAGGATGAGAGTAGAAAAAAAAAAAAAAAATAAATAAAATAAAATAAAATTACTGTTTGTGGGCCATGAACAGTAAAAAATTACTGTTCATGTGTCTGGGCTGAAATACTGTTTATTTTAACCCAGGCTTATGTCGATATTTACCCAATATGTAAATATGATGTTTTTGATCTTTGCTCATGCTACTGGTTGCTCAGGTTATGTGTTTCTGATTTTTTTTTTTTCCTTTCCATTACGCTTTTGTTTCGGTTTTGTGGAAATTTGTATGATTTAGTTTCTAAGTGTTGTTGATTCTGAAATCATTTGTGCTGCTTGTATTCTTGTTTAAGTCGGTCTTGCCTTTTCCCTTTCCCGTTTTCCGTGTATCAAAAAAAAAAAAAAAAAAAAGGTCAGTCTTACCTTTTGATATGATATTGTTAATTTGTTAGCTATATATATATAATTTTTATAGGGGTAGTGGATGTATATGGGCGGCTAGTCATGGGCAATTACGGGCTCCCGTTGTGGACAGGTGAACAGTTATTCAAAACCGTCCTCCACTTTACATAAAAAGTTATCACTCTTAGCATGCGATAAAAAGTGGTAAATACTGAAGTAATAAATGTTGAGCTAAAAAAAAGGAAAGATAAATGAGTAGAATTTCAATCATTTAATTTGAAAACGATAGTTAAATTTTAAAGAATTACAAACGATAGTTAATTTTAAAGATCCTAAATTCTAGTCATTCTCTAATTACACTTAAGGCTGTTTAAGAAGTTTATCGTTTAGGGCCCAAAAATCATTACTCAAATGGGTAGGGGCCTGTAGTTTGCTAGATTTGAATAGGCCTAAATAAAAGATGAGCTTCCTAAAACTTGGGCTACATAAAAAACCCGAATCCGTTTCAAATTGCTCTCAAATTCTCAATCTAATCTATCCGTCTCTCTCCGAGACTAGGGCTCTATTTCCCCATTTCTAAAATTGTCATCAATCAGAGCAAAGCTCACCGTTTTAACAGACTCTGCTTCTATTTTGCTTGCCTTAAAAAAAAATAGGGTTAGAGAGTGAGAGAAGCCGAAGATGGCAGAGGTTACTACAGGCAATGAAGTCCCTCAGAACATGACCATATACATCAACAACCTCAACGAGAAGATCAAGCTTGAAGGTACTTGCGCACACACTCCCACCCACCCCCTCTCTCTAGAACTTTCTGTTTCGCACGCGCAGGCAAAACGAATCGTTTTTCTGATTGATTGGTGGTTTTCGCAGAGTTGAAGAAGTCGCTGCACGCGGTGTTCTCGCAGTTCGGGAAGATACTGGAGGTGCAGGCGTACAAGACGCTGAAGCACAAGGGGCAGGCGTGGGTGGTCTTCGAGGGCGTGTCCTCCGCCACCAATGCGCTTCGCCAAATGCAGGGCTTTCCTTTCTACGACAAGCCCATGGTAACACTGCCTTCCCTTTTCTCAATCCCCCCCCCCCCCCTTTTTTTGTTCCCTAAGATTTCAGGGTTTTGTATTACATTTATGTCTAAATTCAGTATTTTGTTTGATGGGTATTAGTTCATTTGTGTATGGAAATTCGCTGAATTGTATGAAACTTTGATTAGGTGCTAGACAAATCAGAAGATTATGTTAAATTTTGTGAGATATTGTATTCTCAGTATGTGTAATTGTCCAAACATAATTAAGGTTTTGTTTTTCTTCATCGATGCGTGCTCTCACTTGTTCAATGGTATATAATGTCTCTAAATCATGATTCTCCGTATCATTAGATCATAACATTGAATGATCTCGACAGACTTTGCCAGCTTCTTCCCTCAAGTTAAGGTGCCTCCTCCAAAAGAATTTTCAGTGGCAATTTATTCCTTAACTGGCCTAGCTCATTTTAAATTATTGGATATTTTGAATTTTTATCTATGCACATATGCACTTGTTGCTTAACGCAGTGATTGAATTTAAGTTTTTGTCTACGGGGATATGCATTTATATTATAGTTCCCGCTCAGATTATTGGTAGGTTATCAGTTAAATGTGAAAATTAAATAGCTGGCAACTTGGATGGCATACTTCTTTCACTTCATCATATTCGTACGATTTAGTTGATTATTAACATTTCTTTTTTTAATTTTTTCCCTGCAAAGTTGTGTGCATCGTTTTTGTTTTGCTCTTTTTTTTTTTAACCTGCCATTGCATGTGGAACTCTTTCTTTTGCTATCTATTGATTTTGATGGATATTATGTGATTAACACAGAGAATACAATATGCAAAGACAAAATCGGATGTAATAGCCAAGGCTGATGGTAGTTTTGTGCCACGGGAAAGACGTAAGAGGCATGAGGATAAGGGTAAGACCTTCCCACTTCTCTGTTTTCTTACCTGCTAAAACTATTTTTCCTTTCTACTCAATCAGCTTGAGCTTTTTCGCTGTCAGAAAAGCTTTCTCGAGCACTTATGTCCTGAGCACATGCTTGTATGTTTGTATTTTGTTTTTCATCTTCTCTCTGTACCGAGAGTCGGAATGATGCTTGAGATATTATGGTATTCAATTCAGGTATCCTAACTGTTTTAGAATATAGGCGTTGACTATGTTATTAGGCAGTTAGAAGTTTTTGTCATGAATATAGATTCAGGATGTGGCTACAATGTGATATAGATATGGCAATATGACAATTCCATGAGTAGTATGAGCTAGGGCATGGATGCACTGCTTTATACGTTAACTTAATGTTATTTATTTCTAGTATTAACTTATACTTTTTAGTCAGACAAGCCGCCCTTCTCTGTGCATTGCGTAAACCATTTATATGTTTTAACTTAATTGTGTTCTTTTTTTAGACTAAAAAAGGTAATGTCCTAATGTTGAAGATGCCTTCTGTTCAGGACGCAAGAAGTATTCCATGTGTTCCCAAAGTTAATTTTTATTTCTAAATGAAAATTCATTAAGTATTGGGTACATATCATGTAGTATCTAATAATTATCGGACACTCCCTTGTCTGTTTCTCTGAGCTAGAGTGGCTAATGTATCGCATGCACCTGGTTTTCTTATAAATCGTTTCTTTTTACGAAGATTTATTTGCTTCCTTAACGCAGCAGGAAAGAAGAAAAAAGAACAACATGATGCTAATCAAGCTGGAATGGGTCTGAATCCTGCTTATGCCGGTGCTTATGGTGCAATGCCTCCTGTAAGCATGATCTCTGCCCTCAAAAAAAGCTTGTGCTCAATATGCTTTAAATGCATCATTTCTTTAAATTTAGTCATTTGTGTTTGATTAATGATTTTATACAATTCTTACCATGTTGCTCTCTCTCTCTCTCTCTAAAATGGTGCAGCTATCTCAAATACCCTATCCAGGCGGTGTAAAGTCTATGGTGCCAGAGGCGCCTGCTCCACCAAACAACATACTGTTCGTGCAGAATCTTCCCCATGAGACAACTCCCATGATGCTGCAAATGCTCTTCTACCAATATCCCGGTTTTAAGGAAGTTAGAATGGTGGAAACAAAGCCAGGGATTGCCTTTGTGGAGTATGGAGATGAGATGCAATCAACAGCTGCGATGCAGGCACTCCAAGGTTTCAAGATAACCCAACAGAACCCTATGTTGATCACCTATGCAAAGAAATAGACGAATGGGCTTTTACTTTTGCCATCAACATGGGGGAAGGCTGCAATCGTATCTTCAACAAGGATGTAATGAGATATCATATCTTGTCATTTTCCATTTTACTTTATTACTTTCTCTTTTTTCAAGAGTAGCCTTTAGAAATGATCCGAGTATTGTTGTAGTTGTGTAATATTTTTACGCTTCTTTCCCCATTGATAAAGAATTAAGTAGCTTATCTGACTGCTTTTGGCTCAACCCATTAAAGTTTCTTTTCTGTTGTGCTATGAGCCTATCAGGTTTCTTTGATTGCCCTTTGTGTATTCCACAGGCTCAAATAGAAAAATCACATCAAATTTGCTAAGCCGAATGTGAATGCACATATTCAATCAACCATTAGCACCATGCAACACTTGGATTTTATAGCCATTAAGGATTCAAGAAATCTTTTAAATGACCATTTTACAAGCTACTCAAGCAGCAATTTTTAAAAAAGAAAAGAAAGAAAGAAGGCATTAGTATGTAGTAACAATCCTAAGAGTAAGTGGCTAAGTGGCCAGGAGCATGATGGACAAACTACACTCTATACCCTCTTCAACTCCTTGTTGTGTTTGGCCAACTGGTCTTTCAACTCTTTTCTCCACCCTTGGATCAGTCTCTCCTGCTTCTTTATAATCTCAGTCTTTATCTTCAATTCTTCCTCCATCACAGCAATCTCCTGTTAAAAGCAGATACACAATGAAGATGACTTTGTCAAGTTTCCGGATAATTTCTGGAGCAGTAGATGAGATATACGATATCAACTGCATATGGCCTGTTGAGTGGGAAAGATCTCCCTTATAGCCCTTTTCCTTATTCAATTAAAAATAAAAATAAATAAATAAATAAAAACTGCATATGGCCTGTGGGTTTACCTTTCTAAGCGTTTCAGCCTTTGTTGGCTGATCCTCACGTTGCAGGCCAATAAAATACAACTGAAGCTTCTTCGCAGCCTCCATAAAATCTCTTGCATGCCTTTCCACATCAACTGTCAGTCACAAAATTATCACCTTTCAGCATGTACTAATGTAAAAAGACATACAAAGAACCTAAATATGAATAAATGGCTTTCCAAATACATTTGTTACTGAGATTAGAGGCAAGCAATCTCACAAAGATTTATGAAGAGGGAAAAAAAGAGGGAATATCACAATTACTCGGGAACCAGAAGGATAAAACTAAGAATACAGGGAAATTCATAAAAAAAAATTTAAAAAAAAAAAGGCGGGTTACTTTCTGTAAGTTCATTATACGGTATATCCACAATCACTTACATTCTGAAACTTGCAAGAGAGCTGGATCTTCTAAGGTTTTCTTTGTTTTTTTTTTTGAGAGGGGGGGGGGGGGGGGGGTGGTCCGTAAATTGGACTGTTCGATTCAATTGCGACATCCATTTACAACGATCATAAACTATCAATGACACCCCATACTTCCAGGACAAAGGTATCTTTAAGTACATAGAAAGAAATACAAGACTTGAGCAAAAAGCAAGGCCCTGCACAAATATCTCCGTTATTAACATCATATGCTACATTAGAGGAATCAAAAACTTTTGAAATATTAGCGAATGAGGTGTCAAAAAGTTTTCCTTGAAATCAGTTTTCTTAGACAGACAGAACATCTTCAACAACCCAATTAAATCTCATGAGCCCAATGCTAACTTACTAAACACCCCTCAACCAAACTTTTCAAGAGCTAAGCAAATGAAGTATCATTGTTCACCTCTTTAAGAGACCACAAATCTGCTGATAGCATGTAGAAGACACTATTACACCTTGGAGACTTAGCACCAGAAGAAAACGCACCTCAATTATCAAACACTAAATAACTTAAAAAATTTCTTGGACATCAGCCACCACAAAAAAACCTATTTTCCATACAGTTTTCAGCAAAGCAATATATTAAAAATCAATTGGCTACATGAATGGAAATGTCATATTGAGCTCTTGTTGATACCTCAGAAAGGCATCTATAATACCATACACATAACGATCATTTCTAGCCGAGACAAATCCCTCAAATTGGTATCTGGCTCCAAATTAAAAATCTTAGTTTGTACCAGCACTTGCGAATTAAGATTAGAATAGCATCCCTAGTTTTGCAGGCTTCATGCTATTACTCTTACCTTTCCTTTCTGGATAAATTCTATATACATAATCTTCTTTCTCTAGTTATAATTTTCCAATCCCTGAATTAATGCAGCAGTATCATCCCTTTGATACTAACTCCAAGCAGTCTGTACTCCTCTCTCACAATAGTTTTATTACAAACAAACTATTTTGGAAAAATGTACTCCAAAACAAGAGATCTAGCTAAAAGAAAAAAAACCACAATTATGTACTCCAAAATGTACCCATTGTATAGATAGTAAAATGAACTCCTTCCATTATATCTATATCTATATTTACATGACTTTTTCTTCGATAACACTTTAAGTTTTCACCATATCCACCTCTACATAAGCCGTAATGATTTGGCTATCAAGAAAATTTTCCAACATAAGCTTTAAAATTTTTCCCTTAATCTTAGATCTTATGTTCCACAATCAATCAGAAAGTAGTCCTGTTTCGAAACAAAACATCTCTTTCCACTGTTACCTCACTGAGATTCCAAGACTTCATATAAACTACAAGCTCATGTATTTTTTATTTTTATTTTTTTGATGAATAAGGATCAATTTCATTAAAAAACCAAATCTGAGTACAACTCATGCTCCAGTAAAGGCTGGAAACCAGCTTTAAAAAAAGTCAGTTCAACTCACAGTCTACAAGCTCATGTAGTTCCTTGAGCTTCACCAAACTCGAATGCAAAACACAATCGTAAACCCACAGGTGTAAGTCCATATGCTATTCACATTCATGTTTGCCAATTAGAAAATTAAAGGGGTCTTCGTAAAAATTGATACAGCAAAGTACTTCTATATTCTGCAGAAACATTAGATTATCTTGCTAACAAATGTTATGACCGTGCAAATTAGACCACCGTGCTCTTCAAAATAAATCAGAACAAGATCACAGCAGACTGTCCCTCTAAGTCAAAGAGCCAAACCGCATTATATTTAAAACTACCCCTTAGCAACACAAGGTATCAAAATCAAACTAATTAACTAATTCATGCTTGACCTTAAAGAAGGAAACAAAGAAGAAAGGTGGCCCTATTTCAGAAACCAAAAAAAGAAAAATGATTACAATGAAAAGTATTAAGCTTTAGCTATCATGGGTCACACCCACAAAGCAAACCCATTCTAAAAATAAGACCCAAAAAACAAGGAACACGAATGAACAACGAGAATGAGAAAAATGAGAAAATGTGGTCACTGACTCTGATGAGAAGGGTGTGGAGAACGGTCTATAGCTTGAAGCTCTCGCGCAGGCAGGCATGGAAGTAAAGCAGCCTCTAGCGCCATCACGCACGCAACCATGTCGTCCCTCGGAGGCGGCGAGGATTGTAGCTGTGGATCGATTTGGTGCTGCTGATCCACCGCTTGTCGCTCAGCCATGTTTATATCACAAATTGATACAAATCCTTCGCGTTTTCAAAAACCGAAAAATTACTATAAATTAACTCACACCCGAAAGAGGGAAAGAGAGAGAGAGAGAGAGAACCTGGAAAACGATTCCCATTCAACTCGGAGAGCTTGGTCTATAATGGGCCTCATGTTGAGAGGTTAGATGGTATTGGGCCGTCCAAAATTGGGCCCAAGGTTGGGCAGGCTGAGTTTTGGGGGAACCATGGAAGGCTGACTAAGCACGGGCCCAATCTCAGCCCACAGCCACCCACCTTATGTCGAACTTTGTTATGGGTACAATCGTTAATTTCGTGCATAGAAGATGTGGAGCACGAAATGTATCTAAATACAAAAACATTTTTTAGAAAGCTAGCTTTCCATATTTTTGTATAATAATGTTTTTAAAATACATGCTCATTTTTTATATAGTTTTTTTTTTTTTTGAGGCAAAACAGAGACATTGCAACCCAAATGCATGCGTATACATTTTGTTTATCACCAGTGTGTTGCCCTAGTGGTTCAGCAGAATTAATACTCGAACCATTCCATTAAAAGGGCAAAAAAATGACAAATTTAAACAAAAGCACACCATAATTCAGCAAATAAACCAATCGTGAAGGATTTGGCTCGAATCTCATAACTAATAGAAGAAACTGACAAAGAGTAACCAAGCCATTTCTTTGTGCATGTATCAACCACCATGTGACATTAAACACTGAAAAGCAAAATAAATGAACAAGTAGATGACTTGACGAATGTATAAACTATCACATTAATTCATCTCTAATCAGAAGAATAATAATAATAATAGACCATGCAATACGTGTATTAACCGCAACAACAAAAAAGCTACAAATTAAGACCATAATCAGTACTTGATTTCAACACGAATTAAACACTTGCAAAAGGAGAATAGATCACTTTCGTTCCAACTCAGTCTATTAATTGATATTCGTCTTTAAAGCATATTATTTCCAAATATATACATTCTTTTTAAAAGGCATATGATAATCAAATATTCTAAAAATAAATGTCAATTTAATAAACTGAGTTAAAAGATTCTTCAAACCCATAATTGGAGAAAAACTATGTCCTCATCTTAACCAAAAATCAACATTAATTGTAAATGCACTTAAATAATTTTCCATATGCGTCGATCCACCATGTCCCCCCTCAAAGCTTTCCTACATTAAACAGCAAGGATATGCCACTAATTATATACAGTATAAAAAATGACATTGTAAATACCAATATTAGCTTAACAGCACATCAACATTTTAAATGCACTTTTTACTTTTTTCTTTTTCTTTTTCTTTTTTTAATTTTTTTCATGCGGTGGTTTAGCACTGGCCTAAAGGCAATCTACATGTTGTTAAGTAAACATTAAGGCATAGGTTTAACTCTCGTAATAAGAATTTTTATGTTTGATTGGTGTAAACTGCATTTAGTTCTATTGATGTTCTGATGGAACCGGTCAGACTATGGCTTAACTAAACTTGAAGGAGTGCATGTAATTTCCACTTTATAAGTCTCTCTTGTCATTGGTTCTTAGCTGACAAGTACCCACGTAGAGTTGCCGGTCCACTAGCCCTTCTCCTGCCTTCTTTTGCTTAAAAAAAATAAAATTAAATGCACTTAAATAGTCATTAAGGATGCAAATAATTATATGGGGTAGAAAAAACGACAAATTTAAACAAATCACATAATTAATTAAACACATCAATTGTGAAGGCTTTGGTTTATCTTGAATAGAGATTTCTAACAATTTTACTATATAAATTGATAGTAATACGAATAATAAATATAAAAAAATTCTTATAAAATTTATCTACCTGAACATGCCTTCCTTGAACAGCCCACTCATGTGTTAAAACAGATAAACTTTATAACAATTCTCCCGCAAGTTAAAAATGCCACGCGTCTCCCATTAATGATGACGCAACCCTTGACGCAAACCTTAACTTGGCCAAGGATATATTTTGATCCAATCTCATTTCCAATTGACATGGGCAAACTGCCGAAACGAATTACTAAAGCCATTTCTTTTATTGCACGTATTAACTGCAATGCGATATTAAGCACTCAAATTAAAGCAAAATAAATGAACAAGTAGATGACTTGACGTACGTGCGCATATATTTATCATTTCTCATATATATATATTATATATATATATATATATATATACACACTATCTCATCCTCTAATCACAGGATTCACAGGTATAACAAGAGACCATATATGCAATGAATACATGAATTAATTAACCACAACAAGAAGCTACAAAGACCATGATGACTCGATTTCCACCACGAATTAAACACTTAGCAAAAGAAGAAATGAAACTCTGCTGTCATTATATCACGTATCCACCAAACCAAATCCCCATCCATTTAGCATCATTTTTAAAACACAATTTCAGACTATTCATATCCAGGTATCAACCCATGGTTTATAAAAAATAAAATAAAAGGAAACTGTTTTTAAAATCAAACTTGTAAAATTCTCTACAATTTTTTTTAAAATTTAGATTTTTAAATTACACTACTTCAAATCGTTCTTTATATAGAACGGCTTAACAAATATCATATATTAAAAAAATTGTATATTATTGATAAAAATTGAATATATTTTTATTAAATTCTTGCTGTCTCAATGTTGTAAAAAGGTTTTGAATCAAAAAATTATATTTTGATTTTATAAAAAAATGAAAAATAAACCTTTTAAAAAGATTTTTTTTTTTTTTTGACTATTCAATAACATGTCATATGTTGAATATGTTGGATTTTCTAAAATTACCGCCACAAAGAGAGTCAGCTTTATCGATCATTTAAACACGTACATACAGAATGATTCACATCCAACTATCAGCCACTGGTCCACTGCTGGTTTTATTCACAAAAAGAAAAGTGTTTTTAGAACCAAACCTGCAAATTAAAGTAACGCACAAAGGGATTAGGCTTAGCCTAATGATAAAACCGCCACAAAGGGAGTCAGCCACTTATCTCCATTGCATGGATGCTGTCAGTCTTTTACCGTCCACTTCTCATTGGTTCACAGCAGCAGTTCACAAATGAAATTTAATTATTATTACTTTTTTTTTTAAGCTTTTCATAACCTTTATCCACTATATATATAACACCCACCCACTTCACTTTAGAAACCCTCATACACTTGTTCACAAATGGGTCGCCTTTGGCCTCTTCTTTTCACGGTGCTCTTGATCTCATCACTCTCCATTGTTTTCTGCAAAACCAACCTCCAAACGACACAAACCTTCATTGTCCGTGTCCAAAACGACCTTAAACCTTCACACTACTCCGACATCAAAGCCTGGTACAAGTCTACCCTTACAAGCCTCGGTACTTCTACTAACTCTTTAACCTCTGAGAAGAACCACACCAGCATTGCCCAAACACAAGACAACCATGACCTCCTCCACGTCTACACCACTGTTTTTCACGGTTTCTCAGCAAGACTCTCCCCTCAACAAGCCGAGGAGCTCAAAAACCGCCCGGAAATACTCGCCGTGTTCCCGGACAGGCTTCTCCAAATCCAAACGACACGCACACCTCAATTCATGGGGCTCAGGACCGGCTCCGGCGCCCCAAATGGTATTCTTAAAGACTCCGATTCAGGCTCCAACGTCATCATTGGAGTACTCGACACAGGTATTAATTGTCTATTTTAATTAAATATTTTACTTGTTACAACTTATTTAACTTAATCTTTTGGAACAGGTATCTGGCCCGAACGGCTTAGCTTCCATGACCATGACCTCGGACCCGTACCTTCTTCCTGGAGAGGTAAATGCGTTGGCGGTGAAAAATTCCCAAAAACCCTTTGCAACAAAAAGCTCATTGGCGCACGCTACTTCAGCAAAGGATACGAAGCCGGCCATTACGCCCAAGGCGAAGAGACTGAGCTCATCAACTCAGCCCGAGACACAATGGGCCATGGCACACACACTGCGTCCACAGCCGCAGGACGACATGTCAACCATGCGTCGTTTCTCGGCTTTGCCCATGGGGTCGCCACAGGCGTTGCACCAAAAGCGAGAATCGCCGTGTACAAGGTCTGCGGAGCCCAAGGATGTGCGTCCTCTGATATTCTCGACGGCATCGACTCCGCCGTAGAAGACGGTGTCGACGTAATATCTGCCTCCTTAGGCGGCGACCCTATGCCATACTATCAAGACCCAATAGCCATAGGATCGTTTGGTGCAATAGAGAAAGGAATTCTCTTTTCCGCTTCGGCTGGTAACGCGGGTCCCGACTCTAGGACCGCCATTAACTTGGCACCTTGGATCACCACCGTTGGTGCGAGCACCATTGATAGGAAATTCCCCGCAGATCTAGTGCTCGGCGATGGTCGCATCATCACCGGATCATCGCTCTTCCAAGGTCGAACAGGGCGGGCCAAGGATAAATATGTGCCGTTGGTTTATGCGGGAAATGCATTGATAAAGCAACGACATCGTGCTTCCTCTTCTGATTGCTTGCCTAAGACGTTAGATCCGGATGTGGTACGTGGCAAAATCGTGGTGTGTGATCGTGGCGGAGGGTCACGTGTCGGAAAATCAGTGGTGGTGAAAGAGGCCGGTGGGGTCGGGGTTGTTGTTGCCAACATGGAAGATTTAGGAGAGGGTTTACTCGCGGATGCATATATGAATCCTGGTCTAGCAATCGCACAATCAGCGCGTAGCACCGTGCTAGAGTATATAAGGTCCTCTAAGAACCCGCGGGCCACCTTGCGTTTTAATGGGACCACCCAGGTGGGAGTGGGACCAGCACCTGCGATTGCTTGTTTCTCATCCCGTGGGCCCAATGTTTTGTCTCCCCACGTGTTAAAGCCCGATTTGGTTGCGCCAGGTGTCAACATCTTAGCGGCATGGCCTGATGGTTTATCACCGACTGAGTTATCTGCTGATTGGAGACGCACAGAGTTTAACATAATGTCTGGCACTTCTATGTCTTGCCCGCACGTGTCAGGCGTGGCGGCTTTGTTGAAAGGGGCCCACCCCAACTGGTCCCCAGCGATGATCAAATCGGCCATGATGACGGCGGCTTACACGCACGATCATGATGGGAAGGTTTTGCGAGATGAGAAAGATTTCAACGTGTCTAATGCATTTGGTATGGGTGCTGGACACGTGGATCCTGAGAAAGCCGTTGATCCGGGCCTGGTTTATGATATCACAGTGGATGATTATTTGCATTTTCTTTGTGCGTCCGGTTACAATAGCAAACAAATTAAAGTGATCGCAAGGAGGCAAGTGAACTGCAGCAAGACCCATCAACATAACTTGTGGGACCTGAACTACCCTGCAATTGTTGTAACTCTTGGCGCATCATCACCGTCCAAATCTGAGGTTGTGGTTAAAAGGACAGTTACACATGTTAGCGACGGTGCATCAACATACACAGTAAAGATCACGAATCCAAAAGGTGCTATCGTGACCGTCGATCAAGGAAAAATGGTGTTCAAGAAGAAGGGTCAAAAGCATACCTACACGGTGCGGATTTTGGCCGAGAAGGTGGGATTGCCACTTGATGGTAACTTGAGTGAATTTGGGCATCTGACGTGGACGGATGGGAAGCACCAGGTGACTTCGCCGATTGTGGTGAGATGGCCCTAAATATATACCATTATCAAAAAAGCAAATAAGAATCTACTTGTAACATGCATGCATGATATATATATGAAGTTTAGCTTTTAAATGAAACAATGGTTATGTTACAGTGAATCTTTTGAATTGATAATTAGCTTCAATGGATTTGTTTTGCTATGGTCCTATGGATATATTTCAACTTTTTGGCTGAATTATGTGATTGAATTGATACTGGTTGAATTATATGTTTTTTTTTTTTTTTCAAATACTTTTTCAGTTATAACAATTACTTTTTGGTTTAATGCTTGTCCTTCCACAGTGTACGAGACTAAAGTTTTTTTCTTTAAATTAAATTAAAAAAAAAAATCTTTTTAAAAAGAGAGCATGTAACAAAAGAAAACTTCAAAAGATGGTCACTTCACTTATGCTTTCCACACAAATGATACGGTGCAAAAGAAGAATGGCACGTTGCATCCATAAATCCCGCCAAAGTTTTCCTACGTACGTACATCAGAATCACATGCATCCAAATATCAACCACTGCTTTTATGCACAAAAGGAAATTATTTGTGAGTAACGCACAAATTATTGCTCAGCCCTTACTGATTAACGATAAAGCCAACACGAAGACAGGCAGCAGGACCTATTGCCATTGCATGCATGTGTCAATCTTTTAGCGTACCTTCATATTTCTCATTGGTTCCTCTTCGGAATGGGTACAACTAAGCAGACGTCCGTAAACCCTCACAAAAGTGAGGGTATGCAGATTAAAAAACATAATAATAAATTAGTTTACATATTCTTCAGAAGTGAGGATATGCATACGTGATACAGCTCTTTAGGAATAGGATCCACTCTAAGAGAAATGGTCCACATGGGCGGACCCACTTGTAACATTTGTCCTCCTCAAAAAAAAAATATTTTTAAAATATAATGTCTTTGTAACTTTTTGTTTTTATAAATTGGAATAATTTCTATAAATTTGTCCCTCCAACGTAATGTTTTTGTCCTCCCTTAATTTTATTTTTATTTTTTTAATTTTGCCCCATCTTTCAACATGAAAAATAAAAAATACTCCCGTTCGATTAGTTTTCTCGTTCGCTTCTAACGAAACTCCAACCTAGTTTGAGAATTAAAACAATTTTTGGTAGGACTTTGATCTATGTACTCTGCATAGCGTCATGTCTAGGAGTGTAGAAGCGGTTGCAATTGCAATTATTTTCTCTTAATCACAACTGCTTTAGACGATTATTACTTTTAATTAATTACAACCATTCATTGCTAACCAGCGGTTGTGGGGTTATTGAAGGCCAAACCACAATGTTTATTAACCACATCCACCTTATATATATTATAAATAATAAATAAATCTCCAAAAAAAAAATTAAATCATGAAACTGTCATAATAAAAATTTTATAATCTACGAAAAGATAATTAAATAAAAAACCAAAGGACATATTTATTGGGTGTGGTTGATCAGTACACTTCCTTCATTGGCCAACAAACTCTAAGCCTCCAATGTGTTACTGGTCTTCGGGTTAGGGCTGGCAAAACAGGTTCATGGGTCGGCTTCGAGTTAACTTGTTTAACTTGTCAATCCATTTTAGGTCAATCCGAACCCGACACGATTAGCTAAATGGGTCAACCTTATAAACTCGAACCCAATATGCTAATTTAATAGGTAACACGACACAAACTGTCAACTCGACTCGACTTACTAAATAGGTCAAACGTGTCGGTTGACACGACATGACTCGTTAATTAAACGGGGTGATGGGTCGTGTCGTGTCAATCAACACGTTTGACCTATTTAGTGAGTCGAGTCGGGTTGACCTGACATGTTTGACTTGTTTAGTGAGTTGAGTCAAGTCGAGTTGACTCGATTTGAACATGACACAATTAACTAACTTTTTACATTTTACTCAAAAATAAAAATAAAAAAAGAAACAGATCAGACGGGTCACCTGTGGGTCAAGCGGGACATTTATTAAATGGTATGGCCCGAACTCGTTTAACCTAAACCCTAACCCTATATTCTCATGTCGAGTTAACAAGTCGTGTAAAAAATTAACAATCCTACTCTCAGTATGATTAAATTCTCACCCTTTTCTCTTTCTTTCCCTCCATATTGTCTTCAATAATTATTACGTAATGTGCTTAAGTCAATTAGTTACGTGAATGAGATCTTTTAGAAAATGATGGAATTGATCTGTTCAAAAAAATGATTTTCTCTTTAGTCAGTAGGTTTTAATAATCTGCGGTTCATTTTCATGCTACAGAGTATAATATGAAATAGCCATACAAATTATTATTATTTTTAATTATATTTAATAATATATATTATATATAAGGGTAGGCGGTTAACAGTTATTAAGCGCTTCCGCCTATCACTAAAACTACTAATCCTATAACTTTAAATATGGTTGTGGTTAGCAGTTGCAGTTATTAACGGTTAACTGTTAATAATCGGCTAAATAGAAAAAATAAAAAATGTTAATAACCGGCCCACTTATATACCCATATGACTCATGTCAATAGCCTTTTCTTTTTTGTTTTTTGGTCAACTTGTCAAATGACAAGGCATGCGAAGAAAAGCCTAAAGCTTAATTGGCTTGTGAAAAAAAAAATTAAAAAAAAAAAGAGCTTGTGGACTTGATTCTATGAAATTCCATGACAACACGTTGTGGATTTGGGTAAAGTTGCGTGTGAAAGCTGAGAAGCTTATAAACATGTATTCTTTCAGAAATGGTGAGAGATGAACCAGCTCGAGAAAATAGATTTTGTAGGGTATGGTAATCTATTAATCTTTGTCGATCGTATGATACTCTGATCCTAAACGAATGTCCATCCAACGGCGCGTAATCGTGGACCATCGTAGGTGATCCAAGCTCTGTGAACTTACCAAGCCATTTATGACGACTACACGGAAAAATTGAAGAAGATTATTGAAGAAGAAGATGACTGGGCCACTAGCGTGACTGAGAGTGAGAGCGTCGTCATTTTGGTTAAGTGGTTTCAGAGCTCTGGACTTGGATGGTTGCCTTTGGGGATTGATCCCATCATAAGAAGGTAAGACTTAAAAGGATGAAATGCATGTTTTCAGAAACATAAAACAACTTGTGCTAGTTGCAATTTCAGGTGTGCGTGCAGTGTCCTCTGCAGAGGTTCAACACGTTGAGACTTGAGAATATGCAATATAACTAGTCTGGTTTGTTAGCAAACTTAATTGCTAACTGTACGAACACTAAATCTCTTTGAATTTGTGTTTTCAGACTTACCCATCTGTTGGGTTTCAATTGTCTTAAATAATGAATTACAGATGAATCTGCTTAGAAAAGATAATCAGTTTACACAATCAAATTTTAACATCCTAGATTTTAACAAACGCCAAATCGGGCCGTGTGAGAAACAAGTATTGCAATGAGCCAACAGTGCTGCAGAATAAGGAAGGATCTTCCATCGGGTCTCCTTCAAAGGCTGATAAAGTATAGGAGGAGGACATTGGAGAGGAATGGGCTTAGCTTCCAACATATTTGTGCATTTGAGAAGATCCTCAATATACCAGCGTTGCATAATAAAAGACCAGAGGAAAGTTTGAGTACTTCAACCCCTAAGAAGAAATTGAGGGATTCGAGATCTTTGACTACAAATGAAGTCCATAGTTGTTGCAACAAGTCATCAATTGTAGCTAGCACAAAAGTAGTGATGATAATGTCATATACATAGATGACAATACACATGGTAAGTGGAGTAGATTTAAATGTGAACAAAGATGAGTCAGCTTTGGACCCAATGAACCCGAGTTAACAAAGATGAGTCAGCTTTGGACCCAATGAACCCGAGTTCAAGCAATTTGTTGTTCAACCTAGAAAACCAAGCTTTAGGGGCTTATTTTAAACCATAAATGGCTTTGTTCAATTTGCACACGTGTAGGAAAAGAGGGATGCATGAAACTAGGTGGTTGACTCATAAATACTTTCTCATCTAAAAACCATGAAGAAAAGCATTTTGGATGTCAATTTGCGTTATTGACCATCCTGCTGAATATGCCACTAAAAGAACAATCCTTATAGTGGTTGGTTTCACTACAGGACTAAAAGTTTATCCGAAATTAATTCCTGCTTGCTAATGGAATCCTTTAGCAACAAGTTTGGCTTTGTGCCTTTCAACAGAGCCATCAGCCTTCCTCTTTAATTTAAAAACCCATTTGCAACCAACTACATTCGTGGCAGCTGATGATGAACCAAACCACGTTTGGTTGTGAAGTTAAGCATTAAATTTGTGCATTGCTTGCCTCCATTCAGGTACTTTAATTGCATTAGTGTAGCAAGTAGGTTCAATAAAGGCAATATCTGAATGAGCCAATAAAGCTCGTGGTAGAGGATATTTGACAGTATCATTTGGAAACACTCTTGGCCTGGAGATGTTATTTTGTGCACAGGTGACCATGGGTTAAATCCGAGTAGCAACAAGAGAGGATCTTGGAACATCAGTAACATTCGTACATACAGTAGAAGAATTTGACATAGGAATTGAAGGAGTAGGATTTTCATTTATAGTATTAGTGGTTTGAGCCATTGTAGGAACATAACCTTCATTCATAGGTAAGAGGAGAGTTGCTGGCAAAGAAACAGTTGAGGATGGGGCTAAATTAGATTTTGAAGAGACAGACTCAAGATTAGCAAAAGGAAAACACGACTCATCAAAGACAACATCACGTGAAACATAAAATTTGTGATATGTGATAGCACCTATAGCCTTTGTGATGAGTACTATGATCCAAAAACCCACAATGTTTTGAACGAAAATCAAACTTATGTTTGTTATAGGGGCGGAGATGAGGATAACAAACACACCAAAAATCGTTAAGAAATTGTAATCCGGAGAGGATTGAAATAATTTTTCAAAGGGTGATAAATTATTGAGAAGGGGTATAGGCATGCGATTAATTAAGCAGAGGTGAGACAAGCGTCATCCCAAAATTCTCTAAGAATTGAGCTATCTGCAATGAGAGCCAGGGCGGTTTCAATCACATGGCGGTGTTTACGTTCCACACAACCATTTTGTTGATGTGTGTGGTGACAACTAATTCTATGAGTGATATCAATATTGTTAAAGTAAGAGTGGAGATTATAATATTCCCCACCCCAATTAGTCTATACACTTTTTATTTTGGTATTCAAAAGACGTTCAATCATGGTTTGAAAACACAAGAACACATAATAGATGTTTGATTTTCGTTTAATTGGAAATAGCCATGTATAACGACTAAATGAGTCAATGAAAGACACATAATATTTATTACCATGGAATGAATCAATTGGGGAAGGACCCCATATATCCGAAAATATTAAATCTAACGGATTATAAGCAACATAATTGAAAACAGAAAAATGGAAGTTGATGACTCTTTGACAGCATGCAAGCCGAACAGAGTGATGATGATTTATTGGCAGAAACAAGAAGAGCAAACTTGGACAAAATTTGACGAACCGTGTGAAGAGCTGGATGACCCAAGCGGCGATGCCAGTGATCCGTAGATGTGCGTTCACCAACAAGGGCTTGATTTAATGAAGGAGCAGGAGTGGGAGGAAGGAATTGGTAAAGCCTATTCTTAAACGGTCCTTGATGAAGAGGAGTCCTTGTTTTGCAATCCTTGATAACAAAATGAGATGAATGAAATTCAAAGAACACCAAGTTATCAAGAGAAAATTTACTAACTGAAAGTAAATTTTTGCAAATGTTAGGAACAAGTAGAAGTTGCTTTAAGAGAAAATTACGACGAGTAGAATGAAGAGAAGTAGAGCCAATATGGCTAATATCCAAACCTGTCCCGTTACCCGCTCGGATTTGGTCTGTGCCACTGTATTCCTCAATAGATATAATGAGATTATTCATGTCATTGATGAGATGGTGAGTTGCACCTGTATCTGGATACCAATGTTCATCACTAGAGATGGCATGAGATGAATAATAGGCCTACGATGAGCTATTTGAAT
This sequence comes from Betula pendula, assembly GCA_900184695.1. Taxonomy (NCBI): domain Eukaryota; kingdom Viridiplantae; phylum Streptophyta; class Magnoliopsida; order Fagales; family Betulaceae; genus Betula; species Betula pendula. The sequence goes on along the minus strand of FXXK01000598.1, from coordinate 365,120 downwards.
CATGTTGGAAGGCATGATCGAATCTGTGGTAACACATCATTGCTGTGTGTCCTTGTTTGTTGCATACTCGACAAGTAGGACGAGTTGTTGTTGAAGAAGATCCAAGGAAATAGGAGACACTACCTCGCCCATTGGATTGGTTACCACGGCCACGATAGCCTTTGCCACCATAGGAATAGCCACGTCCTGTTTGATTAGGACGACCTCCTCTTCCACGGTTTCCTGGAGCATGGGCAGTGTACTTAATGGAGGTCAAAGATAATTCAAGAGATGGTTGATTCTGTTCCAACCGCATTCATGAGCAAGCATATGCCCATATATTTCATCCAATGATAATGGCTCTACCCTTGTAGTGATAGATGTAACTAATGGGTCATACTCAGTGCCCAATCCTACCAATAGAAAAGAGACTAGCTCAAATTCATTGAGAAGTTGTTTAGCAGCATCCAAGCTATGATACTCTGGATTGTCAACATCTACAAGAGTTGCAGTAGGCGTGGGATTTGGGATGGTTTGTGGTGGCGGGATGGATGTTCCATCGACAAAGCCTACCACATTATGACCAACAAGGTATGGAAGGATGGAAGTTTTCTAGACAGGGTAATTTTCTGTCGTGAGTTTGATAAAACTCATGTTTTGCATAGGATTGAGCATAAGGTTAGTGGAAGGGAAAACAGTGGAGGTTGTAAAAGAAGAGGTTGACATGATGAAATGAGGATCGAACAAAAAAAAAAAAGACACTAGTCTTGTTGTGGCTCTAATACCATGTATGAACACTAAATCTCTTTGAATTTGAATTTGAATGAGGTTGATCTTTAACACTAATCATATATGAATGGCCGAAGTATGAGCTGTTGTGAGTAATTTGTGAATGTTATGTCCTACATTGAAAAATCATAAAGGAAAAGAGTAGTTAATATACCTAAGTGATCTAAGCTTATTAGTTTAAGCTTTTGGGCTAGAGTGGTGTCTAAATATGTATATTAATGTACTCTGAGTAAAAACTCCTGACTGTTTATCTCTCTAACAATTGGTATCAGAGCCATGATTTATTTTAGACACATATAATTTATTTCAGACGCGTCTAGTTTGAAGTTGTGTTCTATAGCTGCTCTGGAGCAACTCTTGTACGTAGAGTTGTGTTCTATGGAAAGCTTTTTTGGGTTATAGTGGTGTCTAAATATTTATATTAATATACTATTGGTAAAAACTCCTGACCGTTTATCTTTCTAATATTAGCAACAGATCGACTTTTAAATTTTTTTAATATAGAGAAAAATTTCATGAAACTCTTGCAACAGATTTAATTTCTTGGTATTATTGGCTTCGTTTTGCAAATAGGAGTTCTTTCAATGCATTTTTCATTCTTGTTTTTTTTTTTCTTTAATCCAATTAAATGTTTTTGTCAACTGCGGATGAGACACACAAAGTATTTGGTTGACTTTTTTTTTTTTCAATAGGTTTTAACAAATTTAGCTCGCATTGTCGCAAGGCATCACCAGTTTCAGGATTTCGCAGGCAAAAATGAGTTATTACATTGATTTCCCTCTACCTCTGTTGTTCAAGTTTCAATCTTGCTTTATGTTTATTCTCAGAGGAAACAAATTAAATATAACCAATTAGCTATGCCATAAGTTCCTAAGATGAGAGTCTTTTTTATGCGATGGAGGAGGTAGAGCCGTAGTCCGAGAGGTTTTGGCAATGAGAAGAAGATTTTTTTTCGAGAGAGAGTTTCGGATGCAGAAGAGAGGTTTTGTGCGATGAAGTAGAAGAGAAAAAGTTTCTTGGGTGGAGGAAACAATAAAATGTAAAAAGTAACTGTTGGGTTTATAATAAAATAATAGTTCAAGACAAGTAAAATGTTACTGTACAAAGTATTTATAATAAAACATTTGCTAAAAATAAAAAATTGACACAAAATAGTTACTTTTATAACATCTCCGATACAGTAGATAAATGCTCTAAAATAGTTAAATTTGATTATTATTCATTTTTTTTTCCTTCAGCAGAGTAGGTAATTTGTAGTTTTTATTCTATAATGAATAATGAATAGGCTCTTCATTCTAAAAACAATAAAAAATGATAAACTGAAATTGTTTATTATTTGTTGGGAAATGTCCACATATCCCTTCAAAGTACTACCCAATTGACAATGTCCCCTCAAACTTTCAATTGTAACAATGTCTTCTCAAATTATCAAATAATTGTTAATGTCCCTCTAAAGTCAGCCAAAAGACAAAATGACATTACAAATTTTTTAATAAAACAAAAACACCCTTATGAACTCTAAAAAGAAAGAAATAATAATTTTTTTTAAATGAAAATATTTATAATTTTTTTTAAAAAAATTTGGCCAATTGGGTGGTAGTGTTTTTAAAAAAACAATTACTTTTTTTTTTGTTCTTTTTTTTTTAAAAAAAAAAAAAAAATTAGTTTTAGTTTTTGTAACGCCCCGGTTTTAGATCAATAAAACCGTAAGCAGAGACCTCCGGTTTCCACGTGACGTTACTACCTCAGAGTTCTAATCTCGTAGCGGAATATATTTTTTTCTTTTAAAACACCTAGGAATACCTCAGATAACACAACAGAGCTGACTGAAATACCTCATTCCACAAAATATTATAACATATGTCAAAATACAAATCAGATTATACAAGACATACAAAACAACATGAGTGCCACAGATGGCATACAGTTGCCACATCAAGCTTATACAATTAGATAATATAAATCCTAAGCTAAGTTAATGTCATAATACGAATACAACGAAAATAGAATATAAACATATAAAACATAAATCAATTAAAATAGCTCTTCAAATACTAGCATCACAAACACAGCAGACAATCAATCCACCATCCAAATCAACAAAAAGGTTCTTCACCTTCAGCCTCAAGTCCTGCATCATACTGTGAAATTTAGTGAGTCAACTGCTTTTAATAAATATAAGGATTACTGATTTCATTAGTTATCACACTTATGAAAATAACATCTTCACATGATTATAAAATCAGCTAAAGAGATTTTCAAATAGAAACCATTTAACATAGCTGATAAGATAAGCATATGAAAAAGCTAGTAAATAATATAACCTCAGCCATAAATATATATATGCATCCCACAGCCCATAACAACGAAACACATAGATACATATATGTCTAAACCAATAAAATAATAATGAGATGAAATGACACTTTTAAATGCAAGTTTTATTTCTTTTCTTTCACTCCTCTCGTTAAGAGCCGTTACTCGTTTAGCGGATATTTTTGGGAGCCGTTCCTCCCCTCCATATAAAGCTTATTTGTTTGTTGCTGAAAAACTTTGGTTTCAACCTTGTTATTATTAAATCTTTCACGGGAGTCTAAGGTCCCACTGGCAGCCCATCTCCTCCTGCTACTCACCAGCTTTGTTATTAATATATTTATTAGTCACAACAATAATCACAATATGCATCAATCACACGCAAACAGTTTTAAGCAGTCAATAAATAAATCTGCAATCATTATATTATTAAAATCAGTATCATTTCTCAGTAAGTATAAATACTTACAGTTCTTGTAGGCTGCAGATATGAATACGTCACAGACAAATACTGCAATTTAATTTAAGCTTTTCATTAGCTAGGAATTTAATTAAATCTTGTTACGGCATTTATTTATTTTAATCCCTTAATTTTACTTTGGCATTATTACGGCATATAAAAAGGGTATTATCATTATTACATATTTTCTTATGGGTATATTATGGCATTTATGTAGTTACTGCCAAAATATTATTAAAGTAAAATGGGCATTATAACAGCATTAGTATGCTAAAGACTTAATATTTTTGCATAAAATGGATATAGCAATTCCATTACTATAAATAATGGATATAGTATTTTAAAAATACATGGACGGCATAACGGCATAATTATGAATAATTCATATAATATCTTTGTAAAATTTTGGCAGAGTAACAACATTAGTGCAACTAATAATTAAAAATGGTTTAAAACTTTTGGCAGCATAACGACACATTTATGGAGCATATAATTAAACTTGGGCATTATAACGGTGTTTTGATATTTTAAATAAACAATATATATATAAACGAAGCTTAAAACTTTGTTTAAAATATTCTCTAAACATAAAGCTATGCACTTAAAGTAAAAATAAAAGCTATTTAATCACTTACCTAGAAAAGCCACGGATGAAGGCTTATTTCTCTCTCTCTCTCGCTCTCTTTCTCTCTCGCTCTCTTTTTTCTTAAGTTTGAAAGTGAGAAGAGCGAGTGAATTCATCTTATATTTATAAAACTTTTAAAGGCTGAGATTAATCTTACTATTTTTCATCAACGGCTAGGTGCAAATAACAATAAGATACAATCACAAATCTTCCCAAATCTTTTACATCCGTATCCTTCCTTTATTTCCCTAATATTCTCTACTTATCTTATCTTCAAACTAATCATTACCATGCAATACAATTAACCTTCACATATTCATAACTGAGAGTGAGAAAGAGTGACGTGCTGCTAGCTAGGTGCAGGTCCCCCCTCCCCTCCATTATTCATTTTTTTGTTTTTATTTTTTTTTTCTTTTGATTTTCGTCCAGCCACCAAGCTGGGTGGTTTGGACGAATTTTTGTCCCCTTCCCGAATTTTAAAAATCATGAAATTTGGAGGATAGATAAAGGACTATGAGACGAGTATTTTGGCTTTTGAATCAACCAAATCGGAGTTCGTTTGACCCTATTTTCATTATTTTTAGTTTAAAGTTCATTTACACTTTCCATTGTACTAGAGTCTAAAAAGTGTTCCAATAGACTCCAAATTTTTACCATATGTTCTATAAACACTACGTATAGATAGAGAATTACAAGACGAGTATTCCGAATTTTGAATTAATCAAATCGGAGTTCGTTTGACTCTATTTTAGTTATTTTTAGTTTAAAATTCATTTACACTTTTCTTTGTACTAAAGTCTAAAAGTGTTCCAATAGACTCTAAATTTTTACCATATGTTCTATAAACACTACGTATAGATAGAGAATTACGAGACGAGTATTCCGAATTTTGAATTAATCAAATCGGAGTTCATTTGACCCTATTTTAGTTTAAAGTTTATTTACACTTTTCATTGTACTAGAGTCTAAAAAGTATTCCAATAGACTCTAAATTGCTATCATGTGTTCTATATACACCACACATATAATGGTTAACTTCATAGTAAGAATCGGGTATTTTTATGGTCATAAATAATTATTTTTCTTGGGCGTCACATCCCACATTTAATATTATCATACTAATAATATTAACATCTATTTAATCATAATCATACATTGAATACTCAATAGGTCTAATTAAATTTATTATATCTATTAAATCACTCAGTAATATTATTAGAACCCATATAATATTACTACCCATTAATTCATAGCTCATGAATTAAAATCTACCAGTCAATATATATATGATAAACATTCATGTAATCATATAGATTCATCAAAAATCATCACCGTGTCATATATAAATATATAATCCAACCTTAATATTAAATTAAGGCAACATAAACGACAGATTAAAATCTGGGGCGTTACAGTTTTTTCTAGCCCTTATGAATTCGAAAAAAAAAAATTAAAAATTTATTTTTAAAACGAAAATATTTATAATTTTTTAAAATTTTGAATTTGGCCAATTAGATGGTAGTTTTTTTTTTTTTTTTTTTAGCATTAGTTTTTTCTCAAATTTTTTGTTTTTTTAGATTATTTTCGTCATTAGGGATACATTGACAATAGTTTGGTAGTTTGGAATAAATATTATCACAATTAAAAGTTTGAATGAGATATTATCAATTAAATAGTAGTTTGAGGGAGATATGTGGACTTTTTCCTGTTAAGACAAAATTGAGTAAAAACAAGAGTCAGAAAAAATCAATGCGACTTTGAGGCATGTATGAACACTATCTTTAAGGTGATAATTTCTCCCACTTGAAAGAGTTTGTTGTCCGGTTACAAGCACCTCCAGGATACAACAAAGTCACCAACTGCAGACAACAATTTTGAAGTTTGTTCTTCAGAGTTTCTCTACAAAACTGTGTATTTAATTAGAGAAAATGTGAGAAAATAAGTTAAAGAATTCGTATGATAGACCCCTTATTTATAGATTTTGAAGGGATGCTAATGAAAAATCGCAACTCTTGAATATGCAGTTACAAACGGTTAAATACTACGAATTCTGTTACTTGAACCAGACGTGCAGGTTTGATTCTCCATAGCTGTGCTTTGCGGTTAATTTTTAATAACCGTCAAACTTGAGTGTGGGCCGTGCTTTGAGCATATGTCCAGGCCCGCGCGTGAGCCCAAGTCCATCAAGTAAGTTGGAAAACTTACATATGCAGAGATGGGGTTTCAAACCTCTAATCATGGAGAGAAGCAAGCCATTACCATTGAGCCACTTAACTACATCTTTAATATCACAATTTATAAATAATTTAACAACATTCCCTTATTTGTTTATTCGTTTCTTTTTCTTTTTCTTTTTCTTCTCACATTTATCACTTTTCCTTCCTTCTGCTGCACTTCAACAAATTGCCATGACCTTGAGAGAGAGAGAGAGAGAGAGAGAGAGAGAGAGAGAGAGAGAAGAGAGAGAGAGAGAGAGTTGATGAGCGATAAAAGTGAATTGTATTATTGTATGGTTGAAGGATTCGGATCCTCTCCGGTTGAGTTCAACTGGAGGGGAGCCGGTCATTGAAAAAATGGGGGCAAAATTGTAATTTCATAAAAAAACTCATCTGGAGGGGATCCTAATTCATGGTTGAAAGGTTTTTTTTTTTTTTTTTTTTTAATGATACTTCATTGATAGTTAATTACATTGAATATTCTTTTTCTTTTTTGCTAAGAAAAAAAATTAATGATTTTAATGTCAAAGTGAATAATTACAATGAATTTCTATTATATAGTGCTCATTTAGGTCCTTCCATTTAAGCATGAAATTCAATATTTTATCTTTAATTGCGTGTTGAAGAGAATATAATAAAAAAAAATAAAAAGTAATATTTAAAAGTAAGTAAAGAACATAATAAAGAATCTGTTGAAGGAAAAAAAAATAGTTAAAGTAGATAATTATACTTATTTTAATAACTATTTTGCTAATTTTAACTGGGGATGTTTAAGCTTAGCCATTAAAAGTGACCTTTGGAGAATCGGCTGGGGATGCTTATAGGCTGCTTAGCCATTAAGTGACCTTTTTTTTTTTTGGTTTTGGTTCGCCTTGGAAAGTTGTAGTTGTACTTCTCTAGTTCTCTTAGCAACTTGAGCTCGTTCAAAATAAACGTACCAAAGCCCGCGTTAAGTCTAATCGTGCTCTGCACTCTTCCCGACTTGTTTATAGTGTCCCTCCACTCTCTCTATAGCTTTCAATTTTTCAAACACCTCTCTCTCTCTCTCTCTCTGTAAAAATGGCAAGCAAGCTCAAAGTGGAAGAGCTCCGAACCGAACTCGCCCAACGTGGACTCAATACCACCGGAACCAAGCCCTCTCTGGTCTTACCCCTTTCTCTCCCTTACACGCACTCATATTTACAACATTCTCATCTTATGATCGATTTTCTAACAGGTCCGAAGATTCGAAGCCGCTCTGCGCAAAGAAAACAGGCAGAGACCAACGGATACAGACGGTGGTGATGCTTCGGACAATAAGAAGAGAGGGAGGGACTCAGAAGATGGGGTTTCCCAGAAAATCAAGGCCGTCGAGGAGTTTCGAGGAATGGGGATTCGTCAGTTGCGCGAACAAGCGGCTCTTCGAGGCGTTTCATCATCTGGGTCCAAGAAAGAGCTTCTAGAAAGACTCTGTGAAGATTCAAAAGACCAGGATTTAGAGGACATTCCTGAAGGTATGGAGGAAAGCTTGACCTCTTTTTTTTTTTTTATGTGATAAGTTATAAGTTCTTTGTGCTGTGTTTTACTGCTGAGAAATTTAGGAAACGTAGAAACCGTCAAATGGGTTTACGAGTTTGTTGATTCGTACAGAGTTCTGTATGTGGAATTCAAGAAAAACTAACTTAATTTTAATCTAGCTTATTTGAGGTGATTTCAGAACTCTATGTCGACCGGTACAATGTGAAGCAAAGACTATTTACATTGCTTTCCAATTGTTTTAACAGAAAGAAATGGAAGTTTTCTTTTTGTGTTTTTGGGGTTCTGTTTGAGTTGGGGAGTTTATTAGTATGTTGTGGTGGCAGCTAATGAAAAAGAAAATGAAAGCGAGAAGAAGAAGGAGAAGGAGAAGGAGAAGATCATAACCGCGACCAAAAAGGGTGCAGCGGTACTGGATCAATGGCTTCCAGATCACATAAAGGCTCACTACCATGTTTTGCAACTGGCAAGTGTAACAGTTACTATAGCAGCGCGTAGTGAATGAGTGGAATTTTTTTTCAGTCGAATGTAATCAATATTAGTAGAATTTGTTCAGGTAGTCTTTTTTGCTTTGTGAGTTTCTGAATTTGGACTAACAGTGGCTTTTTATGATGTAGGGTGATGTAATATATGATGCCATGTTGAACCAGACGAATGTTGGAGATAACAATAACAAATTTTATATGATTCAAGCTCTTGGTTAGCTCTTAAGTCCTTTAGAAAATTTCTCTAAAATGTTCTGGTTAATTCGTTGTTAATCATTAATTTGTGTTGACTAAGAATTTATGGCAATGGTGATGCTTTATTGCTGTGTTTGATTGCTAAACAACAAATACTTCTAGTTGATTCAATAACTAGGTTATTTCTCATTTCCATTGATTATTCCCTATAACCACTCCTCTTCTCCAAACTGGAGAATATTTTGAACAGATAAATTTGTGTCACGTAGCCCATGTTTCCACTAATAGTTATGGACTTGGGTGAAGATTTAAGATTCATTTTGTCAAGCTTCTTATGATAACAATGCCAGTTGTTATTTTAGTGAAAAAAAAGGGTCGAATTCCGTTTTACCTGGCTTTAGCACTTGCTTTGCAGACAATATCATATGCTTCTCAGAGTCATCACCATATATACCAATGTTTGGTGTGTTGCACAAAGTTCTTCTGAACTCTTACTGATATTATTTCGAAATTATTTGCAGAATCTGATGATGGTGGTACATTTATGGTTTACAATAGGTGGGGGAGAGTAGGAATAAAGGGTCAAGACAAGATACAAGGTCCTTACACATCACGGGACAGTGCAGTAGAGGAGTTCGAACATAAGTTCTTTGCCAAGACCAAGAACCATTGGTCCAATCGAAAAGAGTTCGCTTGCCATCCAAAGAGCTATACTTGGTTGGAAATGGATTATAGTGAGAAGGAAAAAGAATTAGATGTGAGTTGTCCTATTCTAAGATTATAATATTCCCTGCTTAAGTTGTTGAATGCTTGAGGTCAATGTCAAATTTCTTTTAGAAATGACTAAAACCCCTTTTCCCACCCCCTACGATGAAAAAAGGAAGCAAAAGGGAGTTAACCTTACTGATTTCTGCTCTCATATATGAAATAAATTTCAATCTTGGCTTTCCCACGCCTTGGTGGTGATGGATGTCTTATTAGTAAAGGTGTTATGTGGGGGTGGGGATGTTAAGCACCATCCAGATATAGGTATTTTTGAACATTATTAGTTCTCTACAGGACTTTGTTGTAAAGTTGTATCTCTCTGCTTTCAAGAGTGAGAGGTTGCGGGTTTGACCTTGCAGAGAGGGGCTGGGGGAAGTTGTTGGATTTGAGGGAGTGTTATCCCTATTGCAAATCCCATATTGCTGTTTGACCCAAAAAAAGGAAAAGAAAGAATATTTTCCATGCTACAATATACTTACTTCATAATCATTTCAGGTCAAAAATAAGCCTGACTCTGCTTTAGGAATTCAACCTCGGGAAACACAACTTGAGCCACGCATTGCAAAATTTATATCTCTGATCTGCAATGTCAGCATGATGAAACAGCAAATGATGCAAATAGGTTAGTTGATCAATCATTCACTTTATACAGGATATCATGCAGATCACAATAATGCAAAAGCATGGAAAGTAATCAGTGAATTCTTTTAAAATATAGAGATTCTATTGTTGAAGGAAAGTTGTAATATTTTATTGATATGCTAACAAATTCTCTTTTATAGTATTATCGAGATTTGATTTGTTATGTTTTGTATATCCTCAATTCAGGATACAATGCTGATAAATTGCCACTTGGCAAGCTAAGCAAATCAACAATTTTGAAGGTAAGTCTTTATTTGACTTATGCTTGGAAGTTTCTTTTTGTTTGTATATGAGTTAGACATAAATTTGAAATAGACTATATTAGTTATTACGCACTTGAGAAATATTTCTATTTCATTACATCCAGGGCATACTTAAAAGGTATATACACTAAGAAGTATATCATGAAGAACTGCTGGACTTTTCATTGATTAATCATCATAAAATCAACTAAAAACTTTTAGAGGGTTGGCCATTGTTCTTCTTCCTGCACTTTTTAATGCTGCAGCTTTAAGTTGCATTATATTTTGTCTTCTTTCTCACTCCACAAACTAATTCTCTTTGGTGATGTCTAGGGTTATGATGTCCTGAAGAGGATTGCTGATGTGATTAGCCAGTCTGATAGGAGAAAACTTGAACAATTAAGCGGGTGATTCCTTTTGCTAGAGATCTTTTATAGTTTATTTTTCAAGTGCTTGACTAAATTAGCTTTGCATGTCAAACTGCATGCCTGACATTTGTTTATCGTGTGGGTTTGTTTTCTTTTTTTTTGGTTTTGGTTTGAAATCATGAGTTCTAGCTTCAAGAAGTTGTACCAATTTTAATTTATTGTTTCTTGCAGAGAATTCTACACTGTTATTCCCCATGACTTTGGCTTTAAGAAAATGCGTAAGTCCTCTCTCTCTCTCTTTTTGTCCACCATACACTGAAAATATTAAGGATATGGTGGCTGGCGGTTTTCTATTTCCTATTCTTAAAAATGGCGCCAAATTTAATGTGGAAGTATGCATAATGGCAGGTGAATTTGTAATTGACTCTCCTAAGAAGTTGAAAAGCAAGTTGGAAATGGTAATTCTTTTTCATTTTTTATCCAATATGTCCATATTGTTGCTGTTAACTTCATTTTCTTCTCTTGTGGGGTGCGCGGTGGGTGGAAGCCCACTTTAGGGTTTAGTTATTTTGTTGACAACTTCTGTACCCTATCTTTAAGAAATTCCATAGATATCATACAGTGTCTTTGTACAAACCCCCTCCTGCAGCCTATCAGCGAGATTCTATTTGTATGTGGAAATTTATTAAGCTGCTCTAGATTCTGAGAGGTACTCATTTAATGAACTTGTTGCATCTAATTGAAGGTTGAAGCGTTAGCTGAAATTGAGGTTGCAACGAAGTTATTGAAGGATGACACTGGGGTAGAGGTAACTTGTCTCTTTTTTCTTTATTGACTGGCTGTGTATCCAGAAAGTTTCTGAAGTCATATCTGCATGTTTTTAAGAAGCCATTCTAATATTCGTAAAGAGCAAATTCTCCTACTTATTAGTTAAGCCATTCCATTTAAGACATTGGAGCGTTGTTGTTCCATAAAAGTTGAGACTTCAAGTTTAAAAGGCACCATTGAATGTCCAACTTTGTTGTCTGTGTAAGCATTTTCTATTGTTTTCTGTAGTTGTTTTGTTGGCTGCGCCAATCCAAAGTAGGTTTGCTTTTTTAACGTCTCGAATTATTAGTTGACTGAGAACAATAATATTACCCCTTTTAGAAATAGCAATTCATGATCAAATAATTTGGTACTCTTGACTTTTCATTGGACTAAAGTACATAAATGATTTATGCATGAACTACTCTCTCTCTCTATATATATATGTGTGTGTGTGTATGTGTGTGTGTGTTCTAAAATTTAGCTACATTCTAACAATTTTCACTATTTCGTTTCCCAAATATTCTATTTCCGTTTCTTCTTTTTTTCTCTTTTTTATCTAGGAAAAATATCACATCCTTTTAAGAGTATTAATATATTGATTACTTTGCAGTCAACTAAGTTTTTGAAGTGATCAATATGGCATTTAATACACAACTTTGATCTCTTTTAACGCAAGTTTTTTCTTCTTGTTATCTCAGTTTTTTCATGCAACAAGTATACTATCGGATGCCTGCAACTTTACATATTGTAGATCATAGTGAGGGAGCCTAATTTACTAATTTATGTTTCTGCCATCATTATAGGGTGACCCCTTGTATTCTCATTACCAACGCCTTCATTGTGAGCTGGCACCGGTTGAAGTTGATTCTGAGGAATTCTCTATGGTAAACCATTGGTTATAGCCTCAAAAGTTTGAATAGTAAAACTTATAACCTATTTATCAATTAAAAAGAGAGAGAGAGAGAAAAGGAAAGTTCTATTTATGTCTTTATTTATCTATGCTTATTTTGCAGAAGGGTGGCCCTGCCAGGGGGTGGTGGGTGGGTGGGGTTTGTGCTTGTTTTCCTTAGACCTTTAATACTGGTCTTGGAAGAATGGCCGAAAAATATAATACACAGATAAATATAGTCATGAGTTGATTTATTAGCTTGAAACTTTGTTATCTAATTCTGATACATTTTTTTTGTTACCCCATCTGTCATTAGATTGCGAAATATACGCAGAACACTCATGCAAAAACACATTCAGGATACAATGTGGATATTGTTCAAATATTCAGGGTATCAAGAGGGATGGAAGCTGAACGCTTCAAAAAGGTGACAATGCCATTATTTGTAAACATAAAATGCATTTCTCATAAAATGTTTCTTATGCTGCAGACATTAGAAAACTTTTGATTTGTTTCATTAAGTTCTGATATGTTCTAATTTGTTAGCATTTTAAGCTTAACTTAACTGCCTATTACTCCTGCAAGCAGTTTTCCACTGTCAAAAATAGGATGCTCTTATGGCATGGTTCTCGGCTCACAAACTGGACTGGCATTTTATCCCAAGGTCATTCTTTCTCTCATATATATGATTCGTGATGTACTAACAAATGCGTGCCTGCTTGTGCACGCATGTAGGACAATGAAATTTTCCATCAATAACTGCAAAAAATCTAAGCCTAACTTGTATAATGACAAACCATCAGGTTTGCGCATAGCTCCACCCGAAGCGCCTGTAACAGGTTACATGTTTGGGAAGGGGGTTTACTTTGCTGATATGTTCTCCAAAAGTGCAAATTATTGCTATGCTACTCATGCTGCTAAGACTGGCGTGCTGCTTTTGTGTGAGGTTATCCTTTTGTCCTGTAGAAACATTTTTTTTTTTTAATGAGTAAATTAAAAGACTTGGTGTTTGGGTGGAACACAGCCATATCACCAAGTGTATTCAACCACTTATCTGTTGCACTTAGAAGCCTAACATGGTTTTCAATTGAAGTTTGGACTTACATATATTGCAGTAATATGCATGTGTTTCATTCGTCTGGAATGTATGTTTTTTTCTGTCTTAGTTGGTCTATTCTACCTGGGTTATTCTTGTGGGAGTAACATCCTCTTTTCAGATCCATACAACTATTTAATGTTCTCATATTAATGTTTTACCTGTACACTTTTTAGGTAGCACTGGGTGACATGGCTGAGCTTTCAAGTGCAAAATTTGATGCTGATAAGTTGCCAGAGGGGAAGTTAAGGTTTGTTTCTCTATTTGTTTTCTAAACACTGGAATCATGCCAATCTGCCTTACTCTGACAAAGTGGAATTGCTTAATTCAATGGTTGAATTATGAAAATATCCTCGTACCATTGCTAATGCTTAAACTGAATAAATGATGGAATTCATTTCTCGTCAATCAACCCATTGCAGCTGATGTTCCAAATTTACCTTCACCCTTGGGTTCTTTGCTCCCTGAATGAATTTCCTTGACCTGAAACCTTTGAAATTTTCAATTTTTTTATTACCATTTGGGACCAATGTCACCCTTGATAAATACTAGTTTTGTTATCTTTTGCAAACTGAAACAGCACTTGCATGGTCTTACAAGTAAGGTCAAGACTATCATATTGAAGGCTTTTAAGTCATTGAGGTTTAAAACTTGATTTTGCAGCACAAAAGGTGTAGGAGGAACTGCACCGGATCTCGCAGAAGCTCAGGAACTTGAGAATGGTGTTCTTGTTCCCCTAGGAAAACCTAAAGCACATCCAGAGCCTAAGGTACAAATTTTTTTATTTTTTATTTTTTCGATTTTCTGGGGTCTGGATTACCTTTTTTTCATATTTGTGAAGGGAACTTTAATTGTAAGGGTAGATAGCTTATATCTCCTGTAAATGCTTCTTGCAGGGTGCTTTGTTGTACAACGAGTACATAGTTTACAATGTGGAGCAGATTAGGATGCGCTATGTTGTTCAAGTGAATTTCAATTTCAAGTGATGACTAGCACCACCATACAAGCTAGCTAGGTTTTATATCTAATATCTATCTTCCACTGTTCACTAGTTCAGCAGTAATGCTTTAATCATGTATATTCGGGAAGAGGGTACTTCTTTTGCCCTCTTTATTGGGGGGTGGGTAACGTGAACAAAAAGAAAGTTGATAGCATGAGCACTTGAAAATAAGTGATTTTCAGCCGAATATGCTATTTTTCATATTCATTTATCACTCTTTTTATAGTGGTTGACGTGACGTGTTTTATGTTTTTTTTTTTTTTTAGTGACTAATATGAGAAACCATTTAAAACACGTCACGTCAACTAGTGTGAAATAAGAGTGATAAAGAGATGTGAAAAGTAGCATTACTCTTAAGCTTGTACAAATATAAATTGTAAATGTGCCATATACATTTGATTTTCAGCTTGGAAGTTTCTCTATAATAGAAAGGAAAATTGAAGAGGGTTATTAGGGATATTACAATTTTTACAAGATATCGTAATCCACGTAGTACTTACCACGTTACTTTTTAAATAATTAAATTTACCTGTCAAATTTTGTTATTTAATTTTTTCACCTATGTGGCACCACATGGCACTACATGGCACTCATGTGAATTATTGTGTGAGTTTCTAAAGAATTGTAGTAAAAGTTATAATATTTCAAAATTGAATACACCACAATTCATGGGTGGTTATATCATCCTTAAATGTTGTGGGGGATATAAGTAATGCTATAAGTAGGATTTTTTTTTTTTTTTTTTTTGTAACTTCCTCAAAAGTGATGGCTTTTAATTATTATTATATCAAAATTTAATAATTTTTTTAAATTAATAATAATTTAAAAGTCATACCACTTTTAGAAAATAAAAAATTTTGGTTAACAGCATTACGGGTAATGGCGTAATGGCTGAGATTAAAACTACAAAATCAGTCATATAATGCATGTGTCAGCATGATACACCCTAAAGTTTTGGGCTTTGGGATGTATGATGTATCTCAGGCTACATAAAAGGTTTTAAATGAATTATGAGGAGCCAAACGTAGGAAATTCGTCCTAATTTTGTATTAAAATTTCTGCTTTATCTTCAAGTTGGCCAGTTCAGATTTTGTCGTGTCAGTTCTCACATCTAAAATTTTACGATTTCTTGAATAAAGTTATCTACAAAATTACAAACACTAAGCAGAAATTAGGTGGGTTTCATTGCTGGAGATGCTCATAAAGCACCTCCAGATATCTAGTTTAGCTATTCAAAATATATATATTTTTTTTTATTTTAGTTACAAATTTTTTATTACGAACTCTAGTAGATTATGTATTTTACTCTCTACTTTATTTAAATATAATTTTTTATTTGGTTTGGGTGAAGGAGAAGAGAGAGAGAATGGATGAGTTTTAATTCTTTGGTTTGGGTGAAGGAAGAGAAAGAGAGAAATAATAAAAAATTATTTATAGTGTGAATAGTAAATAAATGAGATGGTGCTATTTACTATTTACACTATAAAGAAAACATGTATTCTACCTAATCTGCTGGAGATAAAAAAGTAGCCTATATTAGCTAAACTTAGTTATTGTTACTTATTTAGTTACACTCTTAGAGATGCTTTAAGAGAAACTAAAATCATTAGACATTAATAGGGTATTTTTTATAATGCTTTTGAAAAGTGTTTTTAGTTTTTGGTTTGAAAATATAATTTGATTGATGTGATATAAATGTAAGATTTTTTTTTTTTGGATGTGGTTCATATTTGAGAAAATGTATTCCAAATTTAGAAAAAACACAAATAGATGTAAAGTAGTTGTAAAGTAGTCTAGTACACTTTCTATTCATAATTGTTTTTCCTTCAAAAAAAATAAAAAAAAAAGGTAGTCGCATGGCCATCTTCAATTAGAAGAGGGATGGCTACACAGCCAGTACTCCTGGCCTGATGTAGTTGTTGGGTGGCCACCCTTCTTGTCCTCTAAGGTTGCCTCATGGCCACCCTTTTGGGAACTGCGTTTTTAAAAAATTGCGATTTAAAAACGCAGAAAATTTACGTTTTCAAATCGCAACTAAGGGGTGCTTTTTTAAAAATGCTAAATTGTGATTTTAAATGTCAAACTGCGATTTTGCCAAACGCTTAACTACGTTTTCAAAAATCACGATTTTAATCGCACTTTTTGAAATCGCAATCCCAAACAGACTCTACATCTATAAAAATAAAGCACTTATTTTGTCAAAATAATCCTATAAAAAGGACTAAAACTGAAAAATTATCTAAAAGGTGCTTTATGTTTTAAAAGATATTGTGTGTTTTGAGTTGTTTGTTAATGATTTTAAAAAATGTGTTTTTAGCTATGAAAAAAGAAAAGTATTTTAAGAAACGATGCCAAACATAGCGTTGGCTTTGTTTGTTAACATTTTGTTTTATGTTCTAAAAATGATCGAAAATATTAACAAACAATTTAAACCACAAAATGCTCTTTAAAAATAAAATAAAATTTTTTTGATTTCACCTTTTGTGTCACGGTAGAACATTTTTTTCAAATTAAATTCAAAAAATATCTCCCAAAATAACTAGATTATTTACCAGATGAAAAATGTTATTCAGAGAGCTAAGATACCTAAGTGGTCACAGTTTCTCTTTATAACCTTCCTTGACAAACTTGTTAAAACTGATGCCATAAAATATAGAAAGAAGCAGAGTTCTTTCTTGTCAGAGACAACAATAGATATGATTGGTTGGTGGGTCGGACAAAACACAAAAGAACTAAAAAAAACAAACAAAAAATTTTACCTCTCTCCCAATTTTAATGCACTTCCAGGTACCTTTTTGTTTTGTTGCTGTTCCTCAGAGCCTTGAACGGAAGTCAAACGTATGCATCAAGTGTGGTAGGGTTTAATTTCTTTGGTACCATGTCTGAGTTTCAAAAGCCTTTGAAACATATGAGTGTATGACCAAATAAAGCATTTACTGCAGCATTTCAAGTGCAGTGCAGATGCACACGCCAGTATTTAAGTCCCTAGATTTCGCAATGACCTCATTCAGAATCTATGTTCTTCTTCCACAAGACAAATATAGTCGTGATTCATGAGTGATATAACCTTTATATATATATATATATATAAAGCAGCACCGACTCTTTAATGCGCGCATCAGCCCATGAGAGGGGGGCATCTCATTATATAATAGTGTGGCTTTGCTCTGCATTAATATTATGTCTCTTCTGATAAACGAACAGAGCTAAGGCATGCAGACAATGTCGATCCCCTGTTTTTTCATTTTTAACCTACAAATCTTCCATGGCAATGAAGATTGCAGTAGACAATAATGATGGGTATTCAAGTAAACCACTTTTGCACGACTGCAATTTTTCATACATACAATTGAGTGGACATTTATTGTTAGTGCAATAATGGGGTATTCTATTATTACTACAATTTTTACTATAAAGTTATTTACAAATTACTAATGTGGTAGTTTATAATCAGTTAAATAACTAAGAAAAAAATCTAGCTTATCAATTTTTTTAAAAAAAAATTATTTCACCACTTATAGATTGACTAATTAATTTGTAAATGACCTTGTAATAAAAATTGTAGTAATCCAAGTATTTTCATTCTATTATATTATTTTTACTGTTCTGCATATGATTTCTGTAGGAACAAAAAGCAGTTATGGAGTTTCCATTGTAACCTTTTTTCCCCATTCAATTAAAAAAAAAAAAAAAAGAAGTTAGGGAGTTGAAAAAGGTGAGAAGTGAGAAATTATAATATCTATGATAAAGAGGCTTGAACGCATTTGAGTAACTATAACTAATTTTTGTACCTTTGATCATTTTAAGATGAGTGTTAAAGATACTACAGCTTTCTTTACTAGTTTCTTTATAAACTGACCTAAAAAGTTTATTAATTATTTCACACAAAGTAATTTTAAATACCATCGTTGATGTGACAGTGTCTATCAACTCTTAATTTTTTTTTATTTTTTAATAAAGGTTGATGGAAATTACCACATCAACTTAGTGAGATGAAAGTTGAGTATATAACATTACTCTTTCACCAATTATGGTTTGTTATGCCAACTTGTAAAAAAATTATAGTAAAAATTAAAAGTAATCTAAATATTTTCCTTTTGTAATACCTATAGTAGGATTTAGTGTGAAGCTTTCATCCTTCCACATCAGGATTTAGTGTGATACCCTAACCAATAACCAAGGTCACATGTTGTGACTAGTAAAAGGAGAACATATTTGAATCTAATCTTTGGAGCTCACATCAAAACCAAATTCTAATTGTTGTAGTCAAGGATGGAGCCGGTGGGGTTTGAGGGGCCATGTGTAACATTTCAATCCCCAAATTAGGAAGATAAATAGTCTATATAAAGTAAGTGAATTATAATTAGAAAAAGTAAGTGAATTATAAAGGAATTCATGAATGTTAAGTTGTATATTAGTTCCTTATTAAGTGAGATTGAGTTTTATAAGTGATTTTAGGAAGCTCTAATTATAATTTGACTAGTCTTTTTGAAGTGATAGCTTAGATTTGACTAGACTTCTCCCTAAGTCGGTACACGATGACCCCCTTAGTTTTGAAAATTTTTTCCTTAAAATATTTATATATAACTCATATCACTAAGAATGAAGTGTCCGCGACATATAGTTGTGAGTGTGATGAATTAATTTCGTATGCATGCTTGATGCTCCAGTTCTTAGTTTGCTTTGTTGGTGAGAATGGTGTGCCTTACTTACATGTTCAAAGCTTTTAGTCAGACACAGACACTCTTAACTTTTTCTTCTCTATTTTTCCTAAGCAAATTAGGAAAAGAATACAAGAATCAAAACACTAAAAAATGAGTGAGCTCCCCACCAATAAAACCTAAAACAAAAATTACAGTGTAAATAATACAACAAAACAATAAGAAATTGGTCAAAAATTGGCATAATCCTCTCAATAGGGGCTGCATAAAGCGATAAAAGCATCAAAACAAAAGCGGTGAGTAGGGACATGACTGTTGTAAGACCCTTCAACTTTAACCAAACCCTCAATGCAAGAGACGCACATAAGGGCATGACCTTCAAAATACCCCTTAACCCTACCCGAACTCTTAATTGATAGCAATAACAACCACCAAAATAAAACTGAAGCAGGAGAGGCACGGGCAAAAAGTCAGTCATTTAGCTCACTCCACGCTAATGCCTGCTATCAGGAGGATTTGAAATTCTTGAGTCCCGTCCATGAAATCACCAGAAATTTTGGGGAGAAAAAGCAGAGGCCTAGTGCATCTAGGGAAAGGGAATCATATCTGCCTAGGAACCCTCCCAGCCTTCTCAAAAACTCACACACACACATACTCCACTCAAAAACTTGCGCCCAACACGCAAAGCCTACGTGCACTCTTACATTATTCTTCCCCCTCTGCTTGCACCATCCACTTCTTTCTAAAAGTAAAAGTTGATCACCCTCCTACACATTGGCCCCACCCAGTAGGTCATCTAGGAGGGCCCCACATGCTGGTGGGACCCGACACATATATCATGGCCACAGATTCTCGATCCAAAGGCTAGCATTGCATTGCTAAGGAGAAGAGTTTTAGAGGCTTTTTTGCTGGCTTTTATGGCAATATAAGGCCAGACAGGAACCTGTATGGGTCTCCTTAGATATCCCAGCTTTGAATTTCCTCAATTACTAGCATGATGGCATATGGCATGGCTTGGCAGAGATGTTTCTCCACACCCACACTTCGAATTTACTCATTGCTGTCATTAAATCTCTCTCTCTCTCTCTCTCTCTATCTGTGAATTGCACCTATAAATACAGAGCTCCTTGCTCTGTTTTTTTCAACTAAAACTACAACCACCATATTCTTCAACGTGTGTAGTCTTTTGATGGGTGTGAAGCTCCTTGTTGGAGAAGCAGGGCACGTGCAATGCTCTTGGCTCTCAAATGCCAGTGAACCCTTTGCACGTGCTCCCCTTCTCCAACATGGGTTCCTCACCCTTGTCTCGCTTCAGCCTCCCAAGTGCATGCAGTTGTAGGTAATGTAGTCAGTACTCTGTCTTGATTTTCTATCTTCTTTTTACTTTAACTTGTCTACTACTTTTCAGTCCAATTCTCTATGCATTTACGTTGACAACTCTTATATGCAGAAAGTATAAAGTTCATGAAACAAAACAAAGAAATGTTGGTCTTTTAAGCATGTGTATGCACAAAAACGAGACAGACTTTATTATTACTGATGACTAGCGGAGCCACACAAGACCAGAGGGGCCATGGCGGCATGTAGTTATGAGATGCAATCTAGGCCTTCTTGTAACTAATTATCCACTATTTTGTCAAAATGTAAAATAGTTCCACTAATCATATATTTAGTTGAATGATATATGTTATAACAGTTTTCGGATGATCGAACCAGCGACAGACCTCTAGCAATAGAGAAAGCAGTCACCAGAGTCGATCGGTCCCTTAAAGGACCAATGAGATTTCAACGATTAAGTTAGATTTCTACATGAGAGATGAGAGAGAGAAACCGACAAAAATTAATTACAAACTGATTTGTAGCTAATTCTTATAAACGAGTCTAATAAAGTGATATGTATCTATTAGCATGTGAGAAGCACATATTTTTTTAATAATATTAATAAATACTTTAAAAACACATATTACTTTATTAAATCTATTTGTAAAAATTAATTACAAATCAGTTTGTAGTTAATTTCTATACGAGAGAGAGAGATTACTTGTGTTGCCTCTTCTCAAGAGTCTCTTTTATACTGAGGTTTCGATGCTTGGGATTTATGCTTGGTGGGCTAGGTATTCGGATTACTAGCCCAACGGGGCTATTAGGTCCAACAATCTATACACAAATATAAGAAATGAGAGGGTCTGTTTAGTTTTGTGATTTTAAAATGTGTAGTTTAAAAAAATGAAAATTTCAAAAAGTAATTAATGAAAACGTGATTTTTAAAAACACAATCGAGTGTTTGATAAAATTATATTTCTGCTTTAAAATTTATGTATTTTTTTAAAATGCACCCCCTTCATGTGATTTGAAAACATTAATTTTTTCAAGTTTTTAAAAAACGTTGTTTTTTTTCAAACAAATTCTCTAACGGTACATAAGCTAGCTCACTCCATAATTGGATTGGCATATAGACATACTAGATTCAAATTAAAGTTTGTTGAATGAGGTTTTACGTGTTTCATGCATTCCATCATATACCCCTAAAAATATATAATAGTTTTAATTGGATTAACAGATAAAAGTATCAACTTGATCAAAATATTAAAATGAATCGTTCTCATGTTTATATTCGAATATTTACAAATATATATGACTAAGAGCATTCACATTGACCTCAGCAAATGTTTGACCAAATTTTAGCTAAAACTTCACTTTTTTCATTTTAGCTAACAACTTTTTAAAAAAATCTACATCTGGCTCAGTATTTTAACTAACAATTTTTACTATTTCATTTAAATATTCATTATCTATTCTTTTTTTATTATTTCTTTATTATTTTTTTAACAATCATATTTTTGAAACTTTATCATTTTCTAACAATTATATTTTCTAAAATTTATCATTTTTTATTGATTATATTTTTAAAAATTCATTTTTTTTCATAATTGTAATTTTTTTTTAAAAATTCAATCTTTTTCTAAAGGTCCTTTTTTTAAAAAAAAAAAATGAAGCATTCAATTACAAAGAGGATTACTTAAAAAAAAAAAAAAAAACCAAAGAGGAACGCAGGTGCGGAAAAAAAAAAAAAAAGAGAAAAGAGAGGCGCAGGAGAGAAGCTAAGGAAAAAAAAAAAAAAAAAAAAGAGGAGAGAGGAGAGAGATCATTATTTTATAATTAAAATATTGCTTGGTGAGCTACAGTGCTCAGCAAAGTTGCTGAGCACTGTAGCAGGTCATCAAATTTTTGGGTAAATTGTTGAGCCTGATGTAGAAGTTTTTTCAATTTTTTTGCTACAGGGCTCAACAAAGTAGCTTTTTTAGCTACTTTGTTGAGCCCAATGTGAGTGCTCTAATTGAAAGAATAATATTCTCGAAACTTGGTTCAAATTTTTTTATGAAGTTGATACATTGATTTTAATATTTTACAATAGTCTAACATATTCATTAAATTGAAAAATCATATATATAAATTGAAGGAAAATTGATTTTTTACTCTATTTTTTTAATAATCTAAGTCTAACATATAAATGTCCAAAAAAAATCTAACATATAAAATGCATACATTTATGATAATAATAATAATTGTTAAAATATTAATTAAATGATTAAATTTATTATTTTCTTTTCGCTTAAATTTTTGAGATAAATGATGATTTAACATATATTAAAACTGAAGTCCTGAATTCAAACTTTGACTTAACAATTAGCCACAATTTCATTTAAATATTTTTAGTGTTGGACCTCACTTATTGAGGAAAAGATTGATTCCACACATGAAAAAAGTATTAAAATATTAATTAAATAATTAAATTTATCATTTTCTTTTAACTTATCTTTTTGATTAAATAATTATTTAACAATAATATTACCTCACGAAATATCATTGTATATATGACCCCTCAAAAGAAAGTGTTTCTCTATTGTTGCTAGAAGAGCCTAGAACTTATCATACTCTAGTGAGTAGGATAAAGATTTTAGAGCACTAGCATTAGACTAGCCAAAACTTGGCCAGAACCCATCAAAAATACTCATATTGGACTCTCTCTCTCTCTCTGTCTCTCAGAGTGAGAGAGAGGGGTTAAAATAAAAATGAATATAAAATTATTATAAATAGGATATAAAAATATTTATAGAGTGAGATGTATGATATTTTTGAAAAGTGAGTATTTAAAATAAATAAGGGTTTACTTAAAATTTGACTAAACTTTTGACTAGTTCGACGCATTCACAATTCTGTGACGGCTAGGAGAAGAGTTGCTTAACCATAAGTGTAATGCAGTTGATAACGTATAGTTACTGGATTAAGGAGACCGGTAAAAAGAAATTATATTCCATCTACAAAAGAAAAAATAGTATTTCTTCTTGGGGTAATGGGATTTATGTTAGGATGCTAGGGGCGAAATCAAGATTTTTTGTGTGATGTTCGAACTTACGTAAATAAATAAGCACATAAATATATATAGTCTCTATAAGTGTATGTGTGCGCGCATGTTTATGTAGGAGTGTCAATTTTTGACACGAAAAAAGTGGATTTGAATTTGGGGTTATCGGGATAACAGGTTAACGGGTCAACCCGTTTATGACCCATTTAGTTAATTGGTCAAACGGGTCCACCCGAGGGGTCGACCCGTTTGACCCGTTATTTTCTTTTTTTATTATTTTTTTAAAAAAAACCTTAGCCTAAAACTAAAAATAAAAACCTAAACCTAACTCGGCTAACCCGCAGCCCCCCCCCCTCCCTCAACTCTCATCTCTGATCTCTCTCTCTCTCTCAAATTCTCAATCTCCTCTCCTTCTCTCACAGTCCCCCCCCCATCTCAGCTCTCATCTCTCTCTCTCAACTCAATCTCCCTCTCTTTCTCTCACTATCTCATTGTCTTCGTCGCTCTTCCCCGGCGTCAGCGGAATCTCTGTTTCCCTCTCTCTCGGTCTCGTCGTCGCCGTCGTCCCCAACCCCTCGCACGGTCGCACAGGAACGGCAGTATCTCCCTCTCTCTCGGTCTCGCCGTCGTCGATCGTCCCCAAGGGCCAACCCCTCGCACCGGAACAGTGTATCTCCCTCTCCCTCTCTCTCGGTCTCGCCGTGAGTCCGTGACGACCGATCTGTGTCGGCGGTGCGTCTAATCTGTGCCGCGTCATAGATCTGTGCGGCTGTGAGTGATTTTCATTATTCGGGTCTGTTGGGTCGGGTTGAATCTACTCTAGGTTGATGAGTCGTGTCAGGTTAACCAGTTTATTAAGCAGGTCGACACGATACGACCCGTTAAATAAACAGGTCGTGTTCGAGTTTAGGGTTAACGAGTTGCCGGGTCAAGTGGGTCAACCCGAACCCGACCTGCCAACCTGTTTTGCCACCCCCGGTTTATGTTAAAAAAAAAAAAAAGACAAACCCTAAATTTAAGGGTTAGATACTTTTTTAGTATATGTGGTAAACGAACTTTACAAAAGGCTGCTTCCGTTTTAAACGTATTGTAGATGGCACCTGTCTTAACCTTAAATACGGAGATGATAGTTCAATCCATCTTTCATTATGAATTTAACGAAAAGACATGTAAATGCTCTTCAGAACATGACATATGCCCCTTATGGTTTATTGATATTATTTAAACATTTTTTAAAAAAAAATTAAAACATTAAAAAAATAGAAAACATTAAAAAAAAAATAGAAAACTAAAAACAAAATGGTTGAGGTAGCTCGAGCCTTGAGGATGGTTTAGCCACTTCTCCATTTGGTCAAACCCTATTTTATTATTTTATTTTTATTTTTTTAGCTTTTTAGCCTTTTGGGGTAACCGAACAACCCCCAATGACATAAGGGTGGTTCGACTACCCACAGACTGACCATAGCCCATACGGAGTAGCTCGAGCCATCCCCATAATTTTTTTTTTCCCTTTTTAAGTTTTTTTAATTTTTTTAGGAATAATTTACATTTTTCCCCATGAACTACCGCTCATTTATAAGTTGCCCTCACGAATTGACACATTGCATACTCAGTTGTATTAAACTACTATTTTGTTATAAACATCCCTTATTTTTTTAGTGTGAATCTTCCATAATTCATTGATAACAGATCATGAACAAAAAGCTCGTATAATCAATAGTTTTAAGTACCATTAATAGCATAAAGCCAAGATAATATAGCATAAACGTTATGAACTTACACAGTCATAAAAAAAACTATTTATGACATCATCTTTCGCTCACCCATGTACAACACTAATTAAAGAATATATCTGTTCCAAGTAGACTAAATTTAAAACATATGTAACCTAATTTTGCACCAAATTTATTTATCCGGTCATGAAATAATGCAAATACCCTAACTTTATAAACAAAATTTGTATAAAATTAAACAAATTAATAAAAACAAGTAAAAAAACTTTTTAAATACCAATAGAAGGGAAAAAATTCATGGTGGTGGCTGGATCACCCTTAAGTGGTTTAGGGTGGTTGAACCACCACCTAGGAGGTTGTTCAGGATGGTCGAACCACCACCCCAAAATGTTGTTTGTGGTCAGATCAGCCACCCCATAAACCCAAGGGGGTGGGTTTACCACCCCCAAGTGTTGTTTGGGAGAGTGTTCGGCTACCCTTAGGATCTTTTTTTTTAAAAAAAAAATTGTTAAATACCTTTTTGCCCCATGTAATTAATAACTTTATTTTTTGCACTAAAGTTTCATTTTGTATCATAAATGTACCTTGATTGTGGCTAAAAACATAGATGGTACATCTGTCCAAAAAGTTAGTGGAAGTTCATGTCAAAACCTTTAAAAAATAAACACGTGGCTATGCCTCATTAAAAAAAAAAACTTAAAACTTAAAATATTAAAAAAAACTTGAAAAAAAAGGGGTGGCTCGAGCCATACCTTTAGTCAAAATGGGGGTGGCCGGCTACCCTAGACTAGCCCTGGGAGTTGCTCAGCCACCTATAGGGCAAAATTAGCGGTTTTTTTTTTTTTTAAAAAAAAAAATTAATATTTTTAAGTTTTCTATTTTTTCATATTTTTTAATTTTTAATGAGGCATAGCAACATGTTTATTTTTTAAGCGCGTTACGTGGACTTCCATTAACTTTTTGGAAGGAAGATAGACGGAGGTATAATATCATTTTTTAACTACAATCGAGGTATCATCTATGATATAAAATGAAACGTAAGTAGTAAAAAATAAAGTTGTTAAACCATAAAAGAGTCAAATGTATTTAACCTAACAAAAAAATTAAGGGAAAAATGTATTTTACCCCTCCAAAGTTTGGCCTTTTTTCTTAAAAAAAAAAAAAGAAATCTCACATCTGTTGTTTAAAAAGTAGCAATTGACCCCTTTGAAGTTTCAAAAGTTGGCAAGTTTGCCTATCCATTGACCTTATTAATCTTCCTTGATAGAAAGTCAGTCACGTGGTGGCATTCCCTTTTTCGGCCACCCCTATTTTTTTTTCAAGAGAAATGGGGGCATTTTGGGGAGTTCATGGGAAAAAAATAGTCACGTGTGGCGCACGTGACTAAATTTCCATTAAGGAAAACATAAAAGGTTAACAAATAAGCAAACTTGCTAACTTTTGAAACTTCCAAATGATCGATTGCCACATTTTAAACATTGGAGACGATATTGAAAAAGTTGTCCAACTTCTAAGGAGGTAAAATGTATTTTTCCCGAAGTTTAATTTTCAATTTTTATTTAGTCTTTTAATTTATTTATTTTTTATTTGAGGGTACTTTCTTCATCTTTTAACAAGATTTAACTTCTAAAAATGAAGTATTTCGTCTGATTTAACAAGATTCCTTAACAGCTGTAACAAAATGGTATGTCAATGCGACTAAGTGTGACATGTGTCGGTTCATGGGGACAAGTTGTAAATGTGTGGTAGTTTATAGGGGAAAAGGTAATTACCCAATGATGTTTCATCACTTTTGCAATTGTATTTTCAATTTTAAAAAGTTGCAATGTTGAATCACCATGTTTTAAAAGTTTGCAACGTCACCCTTATCATTAGGATTTATGATTAAATTAAAGGGTTAATCAGTGAAATATCCGTTATACCCATAAAATTTTTATAAAAATACAAATTTACTCTTAATTAATTTTTTTTTAAAAAAATAAACTTATTGGAACCAAACCCACGACCACTATTGATTTCATGCTCGGCATTTGCTTTCACAAATATACATCGGGAAAGAAAGCAAAAAGGTTTCAGACATATGAAACCACCAGTTACGACAAAGTGTACTTTTTAGAACCTCGAACAACGACATTAGGATAGGACTGGTTCCCCACTCTCTGAAGCTGAATTTTGAGCGGGCAAGTTTAATGGGACGGGCACTCCCACACTAGGAGTGGCTTCATATGGAAAACCTTGAGCCATGTTCGTCGCCCTAGAGTCACCATTATTTTATTTCATTCTACTTGTTTATGGGTTCTAGCCCCAAAGAACATATCCATGGAGCTATGTTGACTTATGTATGTCTCCTTGACCAAATGATTATAGGTTTGCCGCGCCACGTATTATTCTCTCTTTCTGTAGAGGAGAGATAAAGGAAAAGAAAATATATAGTGATTGTGTCATAAGACCTTGTTCGTTTCTCCTTGACGTTATTTTCATCCTTTCTATTTTTATTTTTGCCAAACCCAAGGCTGTGGATTTGCTGGAATTTTTTTTAATAATGGTATTTTGGGTATTTTGTCGTCCCCCATTAAGATGTAACAAAAAATCATAACAGAGTGATATTGTAAACTTTTTAAACATGACGATTGAACATTGCAACTTTTTAAAGTTTGAGGGTACAATTGCAAAAGTGATAGGACAATCAGGAAGGCTAAGTGAAAATTTTCCTTTAATTTTTAATGAGGCATATGGCCATGTGGCAGTTTCTGATTGGTTTGATGGGTACTTTCATTAATTTCATGGATGGAAGATGGACAAAAGTTTTATTTCCGTTTTTAAGCTTAAGACAGGGACTATCTATGATACATTTTGAAACCGATGCGGCCTTTTGTAAAGTTCATTTACTAGAGGGGTTAAAGGTATTTAACCTTAAATTTAATTTATAATAAATCATAAGTTATAATCGTATACAAAAATTACTTGTTTATAAAATCATTTTAAAAGATAAATTTGATTTCGAATACAAAAGTTTCATAGTTTGCTATAAAGATGTTTAAAATTAAAAAGATTTGACATAAAAGTATACTTGTCATATGGGGGTGAAAATTTAAACATTTGGCGGAGTCATGATATAAAAAGTAGTATTTTTATAAGAGTTAAAAAAAAAAATTGGGGGTTACCTAAACCCCCAAGAACCAATTTATGTCCACCCCGATAGGAGGGAATATATCTAGGCTATCTAATATTAGATGACACTAAAATTATATAACATTGAGGTACTAGATAAAACTATAAATGACCTATGTCACAACGATCTAACTTGCTATGAGACATTATTTCCAATAAATATTTTAATTTCATTTGTCATAAAAGTTCCAAAAGTTTGTTATGAGTCATTGTAGTAAGAGTTGTTTGGCTTGCAATTTTGCTTGCTAAAAACGAATTTTTAGACAAAATTGTAAAAAATATCTTATTTGGGAGTGTGTTTAAAAAAATTGGTAGTTTGAAAATATGAAAAAATTCACATTTTTAATTTGTAGGCAAAATGGTATGTTTTTAAAAACATAAGATTTTAAAGACCGAACCGCAATTTCGTCAAATACTTAACTACATTTTTTAAAATTGCATTTTCATTAACTGTATTTTGAAATCACTATTTTTTTTTTCA
Organism: Betula pendula; assembly: GCA_900184695.1. Lineage (NCBI taxonomy): Eukaryota > Viridiplantae > Streptophyta > Magnoliopsida > Fagales > Betulaceae > Betula > Betula pendula. Next base: position 336,319 of record FXXK01000598.1, on the reverse strand, counting down.
AATCACATATTTTGAAACCACTAAACCAAATGGATACTAAATATATTTTCCAATATCATCTTCGGCACAAAGATTCAAATGACAAGGGAAAGGGAAAAATAAATAAATATGTCTTTCATTTTATATGTTTGGTTATAAGAGATAGGAAAAAAAAATACACTTTCTGCCCATGTGGTTTGAGATTGTGACAAATAGCTCCATATTCATTCACAATGGATGTGTGTTGAATATTAGCTAGCTCTATGTCCACATTATCATAGGCTGAATGACCAAATTGGAGAATGAGTCATTTTACAAATTAATCCCATCTTGGCTCTTCACAGCAAGCCACAAACCATCAAACTAGTGTATAACATCCTCTTCTAGATTAATTGATGCTATCTTTACATTTGAATCATCAGGTGTGTGGTAACATTTGAATAATCTATCCACTCTATATATCCATCTTGAGGGATCTCCATTATCTTATCTTGAGAACTTTAATTTTATATGTGGAGCTCCATACTCTTGCTCCCTTCAAAATTGAATTTCCGGAGACTCTTGATTTTGGTCTAACTTAGCGTCTCGCCCCCTTTGCAATCAAACTTCTGGTGACTCGATTTATGTTTGACCTAGAGTTCATCCATCGATTGTCTAAGGCTCAATCAGCCGTTCTTGCAACATAATCTTCTGTTAATTCCATTAATTGTTCAACTAATTTCGAATCCATTTTTTATTCCAATGATGCCTCGTTTAGTGGAACGTTGCTATTGGAAGCCATAATGTATTGATTTAAGTTGGTAATACTAAGCTCTCTCTTCTAACTTTGTGCGAAGGGCTCAGACTTTTTTTTTTTTTTTTGAGAAAAGTACACATACTCACTTAAACTACTGTCCAATTTGTAATGTCCCCACAAACTAAAGATTACATCAATGTCCCTCCTCAAATTGCCAAAAATTTGCAATGTACCTCTTAAATGAATAAAATATCATTAAGAAAAATTCAAAAAAAAAATCTTTAAACTAAATTTTTTAAAAAAATTAAAGCAAATAAATTTAGTTTTTAAGGTGTGTGTGGGGGAGGGTGGGGCTTGTTTGAAGGGAGTGGTTGGTTTGGCTACCCCTTTTGGTCATATTTAGGGGTAGTCGAATCACCCATGGCTATTGGAAGTGGTTTAGCCACTCCTTCAATTTTTTTATTTTTATTTTTTTGACCATTAGGGTTGGTCTAATCATCCCAAATGACAGGGGTGGTTTAGCCACCTCTAGATATGGTCGAAGGGGGTGGCCAAACCACTTACATGGTTATTGGAAGGGGTTTGGCCACTCCCAAATAGCTAAAAAAAAAATTGAGGAAATGATCGAAGGAGGTTGCCAAACCACCCTTAGCCAATTAGGGGTGGTTTCGGCTACCATAAACTTCTTTTTATTTTATTTTTTATTTTTTATTTCTATTTTTATTCTTATTTATTTTTAGTTTTCCTTTTCCTTTTCCTTTTTTTTTTTTTCAAACTTACATGGATATTTTGTTTTAATTTTTTTTTCTTTTTACGAACATGGGGCTACATTGCAATTTTTTAATAATTTGAGAGATATTGATGCAATATTTAATTTAAAGGGACATTGTAAATTGAGTAGTAATTAAAAAGATTATATGAAGTAATGTTTATACATCATTTTCATCTCTTCAAAGTGTGACGTGTTTACCAAATACTACAGGGAACAACACCATATAAGCTTTGGGGACGAGAGGTTGATGAATAACGGTATAACATGAGTAGTGCAAGATGTAAATGTTTTGCGTCGACAGGAGTGATAAAGACCCTCCTTTGTAATTTTTCTGTTTCCCCCCTTCCCTAATGTTGAATAAAAAAAAATAAAAAAAAGTTTTGCGTCGGTCTTTCTGCGCTTGCGTTGCTGACTCAGCCTTTGAAAATTTTTTTTTTTCTCAAATCTCGAACCTCTCTACTCTCCAGTCCAGTCTCTCCACCCCCCCAATCCCCTCCACGCCATCAACGCTGCCGCCACCACCACCACTCTCCCTCTCTCTCGGCTGTAACGAATTCTGGAAAGGGAAGGGAGAAAGACAAAGATCTCATCAAACAGACCAGGTACCCCATCTTAGATTCTTAGTGTTTGCATGTGTGTGTTGTCTTTCCTTTTTGTTCTTCAGGTGTTGTTTGTAATTATTCATTTCATATATCCCCACCAAAAAAAAAAAAAGCCAATTGGTTCTGCAATTGGGGAGTTGAGAAAGAGGGGAGAAACAGTGAGTTGGGGAGTTGAGAAAGTAATATGAGGGAAGAGGACTGCAATTGGTTCTCCAGATGAGAAGAAGAGCTGCCATCCCCTGAAGAGCTGATGCCCCTCTCCCAAACCCTAATCACACTTGATCTTGCCTTGGCCTTTGACATCCGAAACCCCACCAACAACACCCACAACCAAAATAATAATACCCCAATCCAGCAACAAGCGTCGCCGCCAATCCCACCTCCTCCTTCCAATCCTTTGTTGGCTTCAATATCCCCTATAATTAGCCGGAGAATGTAACAGTGGGCTATTTTTGTATTGATTTTGAATGTATTTGAAAGGAAAACAGAGAAGAATTTGTAAGGAGAAAAAAAAAGAGTTGGATGTAATTATGATATATTGATAATGGCAAATTCGAGGTGCCAACCTCCTTGAGTGTTCGAGAACTCCTTCTCCTAAAAAGCTTGATACATTTTCATGGATGCCTTCTTCTTTCTTTCAGCTCAATTTATACACACACGCAGGAGTGCATTTTCTCTATTGAAAAGACTACAGTGCCCTTTCAGTTACAACCACCTTCCCACTATTCACGCTACTTATTCTTACATCCAAAACACCAACTCTAACACATAAAACGCAAGATATAAAACGCATCACTGTAATACATAAAATGCTACATGCAGTAATTCTAAGTAAAAGGAGCCTTCTAGAACCATTGCCAGCTGCACTCCATCCACTTGCACAACTGGCTGCCATCCCTTGCATCTCCACTTACGATGTTCCTTATGACCACAAGTCTGACTTACCACTTCATCTCTTCCCCATCTACACTTACGGAGAGAGCTTCCATTGAAGCTTACTGAAGCTCCCCTCTCCTTTCACTTGTTATAATACCCCATTCTTTAAAACACCTTGCCCACAAGGTGTGGGTAAGCATGTTTCATGGAACGGTATTCCTCCCATGTGGCATCATCGGCTGTCTAGCCGGTCCAACAGATCAGAAGATCGATGACAGGGCGATTGTTGGATTTTCGGGAACAGCGGCTCAGAACCTCCATGGGCTCAAGGCGGAAGACACCATGGGAGTCGACCGGAGGCAGGCGAGGTAAAGGAGAAACATTTGAGCCCAGCTTCAGCTTCAACTATGAGACATGGAACACCCGATGGATTCAGGCATCAGGGGGAAGATCAAGCTCATAGGCCACGGACCCAACCCGGCAGACCACTGTGAATGGGCCGTAAAATCACGAAGCCAATTTGAGATTCCGGTGAGCAGAAACGGAGATCTGGCGATAGGGCTGGAGCCGCAGGTAAACCTTCTGATTAACCTCAAATTGGCACTCCTGATGATGGAGGTCAGCGTATTTTTTCATTCTCTGCTGGGCATGCTGCAGGTTATGTTGGAGAAGCAGCAGGATCTGCTCACGAGAGTGAAGGACTTCATCCACAGCTTCGACCTTCGTTGTGCCCGGAACATAGGTAAGCATCTTGGGGGGAGGGACACCATAAACAGCCTCAAAGGGTGTCATTTGGGTAGAAGCATGCCAGGTAGTGTTGTACCAAAACTCAGCCCAAGGAAGCCATGAGGTCCACTACTTAGGGCGTTCCTGGGCAAAGCAGAGGAGATACGTCTCCAGACATTTGTTCACACGCTCAGTTTGGCCATCCGTGGTCTGGGCATTGCCGCTGCTGCATTAGGACAGCCCCAATGCCCAGACCACTTGCATCACACTCGATGACAAAAGGTTGGGAAAAGTCCAGAAGGGCAAGAACTGGGGCTTGAGTGACAGCAGTCTTGAGGTGTTGGAAGGCTTGGATGGCTGAGTCATCCCAAGTGAAGGAATTCTTCTTTAGCATGGCAGTAAGTGCTGCAGCGATAGAGCCATACCCTTTAATGAATTTCCTGTAGTAGCCTGTGAGGCCCAAGAATCCTCTCAAGGATTTCAAAGTCTTGGGAAAGGGCCAATCCACCATAGCTTGGATTTTGCCCGGATCAGCTCGTACACCATGCTCCGAAATAATGTGCCCTAAATAATCAATCTCAGGACAGCTAAAGCGACACTTAGACAACTTAGCATACAACTGGTGGTGTCTAAGAATACCCAAAGCAGCCTCTAAATGTCTTTTGTGAGCCTCCAAGTCAGTGCTAAAAATGAGAATGTCATCAAAGAACACAAGGATGAATTTTCGCAAGTGAGGTTTAAAGATGTGATTCATAAGGCTTTGAAATGTTGATGGAGAATTGGTGAGCCCAAAGGGCATAACCAAAAACTCGTAGTGGCCTTCATGGGTTCGAAAAGCCATTTTAGGAATATCTTCCTTAACTACCCAGATATGATGGTATCCTAACCTTAGATCCAACTTTGAAAAAAATTTAGAACCCCCTAGTTCATCCAACAACTCATCTACAACCGGTATAGGAAACTTATCCTTAATGGTTACCTGGTTGAGGGCACGGTAGTCCACACACATGCGTCAGCTACTGTCAACCTTGCGGACCAAGAGAATGGGTGATGAAAAAGGACTATTGCTGGATTGAATCACCCCCGAAGCTAGGAGATCCTTCACTATGGTCTCAATTTCACCTTTCTGGTAGAAAGGGTAAGGGTAAGGGCATACCGAAATTGGCTGAGCACCTTTCTGAAGAGGGATTGCATGGTCATGAGACCGTGGTGGAGGTAAGCCTTTATGTTTTGAAAAGACATCTGCATAGGAAGTGAGAATGTCAGAAAAAGGGGTAATAATAGAGTCTGATTGGGGCTACCCTTGCTGAGAGCATCTCCAGCAGACACTTCAAATGGGGCATAATGGCTATATTTAGCTGTTTTAACATAATTTTTCACTCCAGCAGACCCTCTATAATAAAAGCTCACCCTACAATTTGCTACAGTAAACTTTCATATATGAAAGTTTACTGTAGCACCTTTCAGCCTTTTTTTTTATTATTTTTTCCTCCTCTTCTCTCTCTCTCCCTCTCCCTCTCCTCTGTGACCGAAGCCTTAACACACCAAGCCATGGGCATGGCGGCCAACAACCCTTCTGCGCCCACCCACCACATCCACCGTCGCCGCAGCAGCACCTCCACCACCGAACCCATCTGCCGCCGCACTTCTCCATCTCCACCACCAAACCAAAATCACCATGGACATGAAAAGTGAGCTCAAGAGAGATGAAGGCCTGGTTTTGTAGCCCATATCTCCAACCCATCACGCCAAAACACCCCCAAAACCTCAAATCTTGATTTCCATTGCTGATTTGTTGGTCTTGTGCCGAGAGAGAGAGAGAGAGAGAGAAGAGAGAGAGAGGAGAGAGAGACAAGAAAGGGGAAACGGTTGTAGTTTGTGGATGATGATGCTGACGATGAAGACGATGAGGAGGAGCACGTGATAGCTAGCCTCCAGATCTGCCTCTCATCAACAGCCAATGCTTCTTCCATGAGAGCTTGGCTGATTTCTGATCTGCCTTCCATGGAGCCAAAATTGTGAATCTGCGTGGGTTTGGAGAGAGGGAGACCGAAGAGAAAGAGAAATAAAAGAAAATAATAAAAAATGATTAAAATTAATATTTTAATAAAATAGAAGGTGAAATATAAAATATCTGTTGGAGTGTGTCTAACAAAATGAGTAGCTAAAATGAAAACTTGTAGTTTTTTAGTAGCTATTTTAGCAACTCTTGCTGGAGATGCTCTGAAGGGAATTGAGTTGTAGAGTCACTTCAAGGGAAGTGATAAGCTGGAGCAGAACATCCTTCCTTTCATTTCTGGAAAGCTTAAAAGATTCTCCTTCCACCAGATCCAAACTATTTAGAGTAGCCAAGCCTTGCAACAAGCAGGTCCTCCCTTCATAATCAAATGACATGGTTAGCTTAATAAAGTCCCAGAGAATAGGACCTAGGGTCCGAAGCCATTGAATCCCTAACACCATATCACAACCAGCCGAAGAGAGAAGATAGAAATCGAGTGAAAAAATGGTGCCCTGAATTTTGACCCTGTTGCCGTGGTTGTGCCCAGGACTTGTGAGTTCCTGGCCTATTGACAACTTCTCACCTTAATGATTTCCTGGTCACTAGGAAGAATTCCTAACATGTGAGCTAACTTCTCATCTAAGAAGTTATGGGTGTTGCCTGAGTCTATTAGGATAACCACCCTCTGATTTTTCAGAATACCAATCAGCCTCATAGTTTTAGGTGCAGGAGTTCCAGTGATAGCGTTGAGTGAAATTTTAGGAAATTCCTCTAAAAAGAAGTCCCCTGGGTCAGGTTCAGGTGGTGGACCTTCAGCTTGAACCTCTCCTTCCTCCAAGCATTCAATAAGAAAAAGCTTAGGAACAGCACACACATGACCTTGGTGCCACTTGGAATCACAGCTATAACATAGCCCCCTCCTCCGACGATCAGCCATTTGAGCAAAAGTAACTTTCTGTACTAGAACTAGAGCCCTGTTCCCAGTAGGGTTAGCTGATTTTTGCTCGGTGTCCATGGATAAAGAGTGATCATTATGTCTAGGTTGACCCAATGATGCAACTCGGCCTCCATATAAAGTAGCCCCCTTATGAGTATTTCCCATAGAACCTGAAGTGCCTCCACCTTGCTGATGGTGGTAGGGACTAGGATTCCAAACAGGCTTTAGTGATTTCCTACTACTAACTAAGTATTCTTCCTGGATTTTGGCTAAGGAGTAGGCATCCACAAGAGTTTTAGGATTGAACATCTTAACAGGTAACCTTATTTCATCTTTAAGGCCCTCTAAAAAACAATTAAGTTTGTGTAGTTCCGAAAGCCCATAGACCCTATGAGCCAATGTTTCAAGTAGGGTTTTGTACTCTTCTACAGACCCACTATGCTTAAGTTTTGTTAGGGCTTCCATGGGGTCATCATAGGACCCCTAACCAAACCTAATCTGCATAGCACGCATAAATTCATCCTAGTTTGAAAAACACCTATTTGCATTCATCTCTTGAAACCAAATGAGGGCCTTACCTTGCATGTGGAAAGAGGCAATAGCCAATCGTTGGATGTTGGGAGTGTTGTAATGGTCAAAGAATTGAGTAGCCCGATAGCACCACTCAACAGGTTCTGAGCCATCAAATTTAGGGAACTCCAATCTGATTGACTTGGTGTGAAATCCATCAGCTGAGGGATTCCCATCCTGGTGAGAATAACCGAATCCACTAAAGTTGTGAGGTGGAAGTCCATCATCCTTGTGGCTATCGTGAGAACCATCTGGATGAATGGTGGGCTGGTTGTCTCCATGGGGTTTGTGAGAAGCTAACAGCTTTTGCATTTTGAGAAACATAGCTTCCTGACTATTCTGTATAGCCTCTTGCATTTCTGATCGGCTAATAAACTGCTTGAGTGATTTTTCCAGGTCAAGTTGCAGTTTGGCTAGGCTACTGGAAAGTTCAGCAAATCGGTTGTCGTCTGCCATGGTGGACCTCGTTTTCATGAAGCAGGAAAGAAGAGCTTTGATACCACTTGTAACAGTGGGTTATTTTTGTATTGATTTTGAATGTATTTGAAAGGAAAACAGAGGAGAATTTGTAAGGAGAAAAAAAAAGAGTTGGATGTAATTATGATATATTGATAATGGCAAATTCGAGGTGCCAACCTCCTTGAGTGTTCGAGAACTCCTTCTCCTAAAAAGCTTGATACATTTTCATGGATGCCTTCTTCTTTCTTTCAGCTCAGTTTATACACACACGCAGGAGTGCATTTTCTCTATTGAAAAGACTACAGTGCCCTTTCAGTTACAACCACCTTCCCACTATTCACGCTACTTATTCTTACATCCAAAACGCCAATTCTAACACATAAAACACAAGATATAAAACGCATCACTGTAATACATAAAATGCTACATGCAGCAATTCTAAGTAAAAGGAGCCTTCTAGAACCATTGCCAGCTGCACTCCATCCACTCGCACAGCTGGCTGCCATCCCTTGCATCTCCACTTGCGATGTTCCTTATGACCACAAGTCTAACTTACCACTTCATCTCTTCCCCATCTACACTTACAGAGAGAGCTTCCATTGAAGCTTACTGAAGCTCCCCTCTCCTTTCACTTGTTATAGAGAATGATTGCTCTTGGCCAGGTGGGGACTCAGACAAAGGTGAGAGGAAGGAGAGGGAGGTTGCATGGTGGAGAGGAAGGAGAGAAAGGGGATGGAGGGAGGAGCTGAAACAACGAACTAGATTTTAGATTTTTTTTTTTAATTTTTTAATTTTTTTTAAGGCTGAACTGGTGGAATAGAGCTAGGCGTCCGTCAGTGTGACAGACGCCTAGCATCCGCTTATGGTGAAAAAAAAAAATTACATTTTTTTAGTAAAAAACATGTTTAAACTTATCCGATCCTCATTTTATTTTTCTCCAAGGTTATGAAATGAAGATGAAAAAACATGAACCTGTTAACAGGTTCATGTTTATTTCATCTTCATTTCATAACCTTGGACAGGTTCAGGTTTATTTCATTTTCATTTCATAATTTTGGAAAAAAATAAAATAGGGATTGGATAAGTTTAAACCTGTTTTTAATAAAAAAATGTAATTTTTTTTTATTATTTTTTTTCACCATAAATGGACGCTAGCGTCCTAGCACAACTTGAGCTGGCGTGGTTGGCTAGCTCAGCAAGACGGACGCTAGACGTCCTTTTTGCACTACTTGTATAACATTACTCTGGTATATTTACTTTGAGTCGTGCTTTGTGACGGATGCTTAGCGTCCGTTTTTAGCGAAAAAAAATTTATCTTTTTTATTAAAAAACAGATATAAATTTATCAAATTCCTATTTTATTTTTTTCTAAGGTTATGAAATGAGGATAAAATAAGCCTGAACTTGTTTTTTGTTAAAAAAAATATTTTTTACCCAATAAAAATAATAAAAAAAATATTTTTTTTAACAAAAAACAGGTTCAGACTTATTTTATTCCCATTTCATAACCTTAGTAAAAAATAAAATTGGAATTAGATAAGTTTAGGAGTAATGATATTCATAAACTTGAGCTGATTGAACAGTAAATCAACCTGTGTGTTTTTTTTTGTGTTTTCATGAGGAGTAATAGCTGTCATTTCAAATTTTAGACTTTTTTTTTTTTTTAAATCCCAGATATTCATGGGTTGATTTATTATTCAATCAGTTTAGGCTTATAAATATTATTACTCTAAATTTAGACCTATTTTTTACTGAAAAAGATAATTTTTTTCATTTTTATTTATTTATTTTTTCACTAAAAACAGACGCAGTGTCGGACGCCTACCTCTATTCATTTACTTTTCCTGTTTTTTTTTTTTTTTTCCTTAGTCTGGACGGACCAAGTGCTGCAACCAAACAGCCCTCTTCTTCCACACAAAAAAAACCTAACGCACGACTCACAAATTCTCAAAACATAATTGCAGCACAACGGTTGTTCCCCAGGGCTGCACACTGCTACTCTCCTCACCTCGCAACCGTTCACCGGAGAAACAGTACCCACCGCGCCACCGGAGCAGCACTGCACGCCGTTCAGCCCGTCAGCACCTCCCCGGAACAACACTGCAACACCGCACCACTCAACCACCGGAGTAGCGCTGTTCTCCCACCGCACACTTCGACGAAGATCCACACATAGTCAGGGCATTCCAACCACCACACGCAGGCCTACAGGTAACGACTGAGCAATAACTCACTGCCACACATCAGCACCGCACTCCGCCCACCGTCACACGGCACTACACATCGAAACATCCCAAGAAAGCACTGCTCTGATACCAGATGCTAAGAACCATAGTTCTTATCAACTAAAATCCGAGAGAAACAAAAGAAAAACAGAGAAAGAAAAGAGATTGACCACTTCGAGGGGGTCGGCCTCCACAAATTGCTTATGGCAATTGACTGAAATTCTTATTCGGTGAATTGCCATACTAATTATTTTAATAAAATACTAATTGATACACTTAGCTGATTGAATACTAATTATTTTATAAATTCTTATTCGGTGAATTTTCATACTAATTATTCGGTGAACTAAGCATTTAACTCTCTGTTTGAGTTGGGGTTTACCAATTAATATACTTAGCTGATAGTGTAAATGCTTAGTTCTTTTTCTATTGTATAGCAAGATGTTGCTGTTTTAGTTTGTATAGCAGTTGTTGTTTAGGTTTCGGTTGAAAAGAGAATTGGGTTAGCTCTGATTTTTTTCTTCAGAGTTGCGAGTGTTTGTAACTACTACTCTGGTAGTGTGGTCAAGTGTTGATACTGGAGAGTTTTGTACTGTTTTGTTTCGTATATAAAATTTCATTCATCCAAAGAAAATATATAATAATAATTATATGGTTTCCTAACAGAGCCATGGCGGTGACGAAGCGAAAAGCTAGAGACGAGCCCAAGCACATGGAGAAGAAATTGAAGAAGAAGAGCAAGCAAAAGCAACCAGAGTCTAAAACCCTAGCCAAGAAGGGGAAGAAAAACGATGGGAGGAAGAGGAGTGGTCCTCGGTTGCCTAATTTGCTGCGAAAAGAACTCGACCGCTTAAACCCTAACGTCCCCTCGAACAGTGAGGGCAACGAAGAGATCGATTCAGACGAGGGAGAGTTGTACACCGGGGACATCTACGAGTACCAGGAGGGGGTCCCCCAAGAGGAGTCCAAGAAGAACCGCCGGTTTGACCCCGTTGAGAACTTTGAGTACGAGCTTCCTGAAAATTACAAGGTTCACTCTCTCTCTATTAATTCCTGCTGTGGTGCTTTGCGTTGTGGAATTTGAATTGTTTTGAGGTGCTTTGTATTGCTGAATCATTATGAGTTTTGTGAAATATCGTGCTTTTGTTTTTATATTGGAATTTTGTGTTGTCTGATGTTCCTGTCCTTTGAAACTAGTGTGCTTTTTGAGGTTTTGTTAGTTGTTTGCTACATATTATTAGATTTTTATTGGTTTTTGTTATTTGGGCATACGTGTGAAAGTTTTTAATCCAGTTTTATGTATTTGTAGCGTTGCAAGTTGCTGTCTCTTGTAAATCTTTGCTTTGTTTGCATATTATTCTTTAGAAGTGTTGCCAAACATATTGTCTCAAAATCTGGTAGCTAGTTGTGATTATGAAATTGAGTTCTAATAAGAAAGTTGAACAAAAGAAGTAACAGATTCTGGGTTGGAAAATTCAGCTCAAAATCCACAGTTTGGCGGAATGTAGGAAATTATTTGAGATTTCACTGTGCTGGCCCTTTATTTTATTTTATCTTTATTATTATTATTATTTTTTGCAATTGTATCTGCAAAGCAGCAAATGTGAAATAGTAATTGGGAAATTTGAGTAAATTTTTTCTGTATTTGGAAGATTTGAAATGATTAGTTTGTCAAGATGTGAGTAAATTTGAGCATTCAGGGTAAAGTTGTATATGCATTAAAAAAAAAAAAGTAAATTAGCAACCTGTTTTTGGGTGTAATGCTGATGGGTTGAAGTCAATAACAAATTTGGGTCAATTTAAATAGGCAAAAGCAGGTGAAGGTAAATAACATAAAGAAGTTTATATAAGGAAGTTAGTGTGCATAAAGAAATTTCGATTAATTGTTGCATGGTTGGCTGAGACTCTCTAATCTTGCATTGTGAAGAGCATATCTTTGATACTGACAGCATCTGTAAGCTACATCAAACTCAAGCCTTACTGTTGCATTAAAGAAGCAGCCTCCCAAACTTAGGTCAACTAAACTATATTGCTCCCCAGTCCCCACTGTCGTGCTTTTTGATTGCAGACTAGCATCAGTTAATGTACAGCTTTTCATTTCATTTGTTAGCGTGTATTTATTTTTAGTTCTCTTTTTTATTTCTTATGTAGGATGAGAATGTGCTGTCAGATGATGACGATGAGGATGATGGCGTCAGGGACAAGAGTGAAGATGGCAATGATAATGAGATTGAGGAGGATGATGGAAGGCATGCGAGGATGTTGCAAGGAATCACTGGAATGCCTAGTGAGGCTTTTGAAGGTAAGGTAGCACTTTAAGATATCTTAATTAGTTAAGTTTGAGGTGTGTATTGAACAGTGTAGTCAAATGATAGCCAGAAGCTTGTCTTTGGGTTCAAGTGAGGTGACATATTGATGCAATGAAAAGTCATTGAGTGGTGGAACATTGTCTAGTGGTACACTAGGTTTAACTTGACCCTGACCCTGACCCATATAAATATTTGTATATTTATATGGGTTTGTGTATGCCTGCATGCATGTATGCAATTGAGAGCTCTGGATCCCCAGTTCACCAATCTGATCGAATGGGACTATCTAGGTTTAATAACTAGCTGTTTTGGGTTATCGTGGGTTATGCCTCTTCATGTGATAGATCTGTTTGCCAGCTGGTGGACTGGTGGTCGCTCCCAGAGTGCTGTTGTGTGGAAGATGGTGCCCTCTTGCCTCATGTGGTGTCTTTGGAGGGAACGAAATGATCGTAATTTCGAGGACAAAGAAAGATCGATTGAGGAGCTCAAGTCTTTCTTTTTTCACACTCTCTTTTCTTGGACAGCTGCTTATCTAGCTCCCCTAATGATAAGCTTTAATGACTTTCTTGTATATTTTTTTTCCCCTTAATAGGCGGTCCTTTGTATACTTCCTGTGTGTCAGGACTGCGCTTTTGCGCTTTTAATGAATTGACTCTTACTTATCAAAAAAAAAAAAGGTTTAATAACTATGTTTGTAAGCATGCATTTATGCATGTATGTACTTCACTCAAGCAAGTGCCTAAGGCAATCTTAGGACATAGTGCCTTGAGGTCTCTCTCTCTCTCTCTCTCTCTCTCTCTCTTTTTTGATAAGTAAAGGAAATTCATTAAAAGCGCGAGGTTTGCAACCCAAGTACATACAAAGTATACAATAGAAATACCCAGCAATCAAGAGCGAGAAAAAAGAGAACAAAAATAATCATAGTTAGAGACATGGAGAAAGGCAGTAGTTGAGGTTCACTCAAAGAGGGATTTAAGAAAACAAGTTCATAGATCCAAATTTGTTCTTTCTTGATCATCGAAGATTCAAGCCTTCATTTCTCTCAAAATGCACCATATTAAAAAGGAAGGAATTGCATTTCAAACAATATTGATATCATTCTGGTCGACCCTTCTAATACAACATGCCAAAAGATCCACAACTCGTCTAGGAATAACCCACTCTACCCCAAACATCTGAAATGCCATGATCTACAACTCTCTCGTGACATCACAATGAAGAAGATTATCTTTGTGTTTTCCACTCTTTTTACACATTCAACATCAATCTATCGCTATGATGTGATGCACTTTCCTAGATTATCCGTAGTGATAATTTTCCCAAGGGAAGCTTGGGTAAAGAAAGCCATCCTCAAATGAGCCTTAGTCTTCCTAGGGAAAGGGGAGTTAACGTTAAAAAGAAGAACCTTGTAAAAGGATATGACCTAAAAATTGTCTTCTTTTTGAGGGCGTCCAATAAAGTCTATCATTGCCCTCTTGACGCACCCTAGCAGAATACAAAACATTGAAGAAAGAGGAAATGGAGTCCACCTCCCAATCATGCACCAACCTAATGAAATTAATGTTCCAATGAACTGTATCATTGCTAGCACTCTAAGGTTGGCCACCATTGCATCCCTATTCTTTGCAAGGCAGTAATTCTGGAAAAGATTCATTTAAGAACGATCCCCACACTATATGTCATGCCAAACCTGATATGAGAGCCATCACTCACCTCCACACTAGTAAAACTAGAGAGAACATCCCACCCCCTCCTAATGTGTTTTCAAAGACTCACCCCATAAGCTCCAGTGACCCCTTAAGTACATCATCCACCCACCAAACTCTCATACTTATCCAATTTGATGTCAAAAAGCCTCTCTCTCCACAGCAAACCTCCATATCCACTTACCTAATAGAGCTTGATTGAAAGAAGTCAAGCTCCTGTTCCCTAACCCTCCAAGCTAGATAGGAGTACAAATCTTTTTCCAATTAACAAGATGGAATTTAGGCTCATTATTTACACCACCCCACAAAAAAATTCCTTTGCAATTTTTCTAACTGATTAGCAACACTAACAATGATAGGGAAGAGGGAAAGGAAATAGGTAGGAAGGTCGGAAAGAGTGCTCTTAATCAATGTTACTCAACCACCCCTAGACATGTAAAGTCTTTTCCATCCAACCAATTTTCTCTCCATTTTCTCAATAATAGAATCCCATATAAACTTAGCCTTCAACTTAGCACCTAAAGGGAGGCTCAAATATTTCATAGGCAAGGATGAGACCTGACAACCCATAATACGAGCCAACCTACTCACATTTGGTACGTTACCCTTAGGAACCAATTCCAATTTAGCTAAGTTAATCTTCAACTAGGAAGCATCTTCAAAGCAAAGGAGTACACATCTCAAGTATTGAAAATTGCCTTGAGCAGTCCCACAGAAAATGAGGGTATCATCAGCAAAAAGGAGATGAGATACAGATACAAGATCATCACTCTTAACCCCAACTGAAAAACCAGAGATAAAGCCCCCATTCACAGCTGTGGCGCTGGTTTTTTTGATAAGTAATTATGAACCTTTAACTTCATTGGTGTTGAAGCAATTTCAAAAGAGCTGTGGCGTGTAAGGAACACTTTATTATCGTTGTACTGAATTACTTGGCGAGCTGTATGTGAAAGAACTTTCTAGGATTTTCTTTATGACGGAAGATGATAGTTCAATATATAAGTTTTGAAGATAGGTATTTTCAAAAATAATTCATGCCTAAGTATTGTGTTTCACCTTGTCAGGTTTATATAAATAAAAAATATCTCTTGAGAGGATGTAGATTATACGTACAGTGTGCATTTCTTTTCTTTAATAAATTCTTTATTACCTAGAAAAGAATTGAAATTCTGTAGGTGTTTACGTATCTGTGTTGATAACAATTCTTGCATCCAACTGAGTTAGAGAACTGTATCATCAGAGGGCAGACCTCTGAAAGATTAAATCTTCAAAGATTAAAATTGCCTGTGTTTTGCTTGGTTGGCGAAATTTTTTCCATAATTACTTAAATGAAATGTGCCCCAAATGGGGCATTTAGGGTTATTCTTGTGGCTGTTAGAAGTCATTCATCTATCCTTTCGGATATTGTAACATGATTTCATTCAACTTTATTTTCGCAGGGAAGAGGAAGAAAAATAATGTTGTTATATCTGAGGGATATCCAGAGTCTGAGTATAATCCTAGTCGTGATGTTTTGGATGGTGATGGCCGAATTAGGATGGAAGACCTTCTAGGGCCTCTTCAAGATAAACCTGGTTTTAGCAAACTTAGAAAGAGAATGGATTCACTGAAGAAATCTGAGGTTATTGAAGCTCCGCTTCCACAAGCAGTTCGGGAGAAGGTGGAGAGGGGTACAGCGTATAAAATATCACGGAAAGAGATTACCAAGTGGGAGCCCATAGTCAAGAGGAACAGGGAGGCACCTACCATATATTTTGATGAAAATACAGACCTAGGTTTTTCAACTGTAGGAGCAATAGCTTCTGAATTTGAACCTAGAACTGAATTTGAGAAGAAAATGGCATCATTAATCTATCATGACAATGTCACGGAAGCTCACAGAAAAGATGGTTCCAGGCTTCTTGAATTAAACAAGGTATGGAAGTCATATATATGCTTTGTTCAATAAATCTTGTGTTCTATCATATATAGTAAAACAATCCCTCCCTTTTCCCTACTGTTAAAAAGTGTTTTTCCTGTTGTGGTACAGTTATGTAAAAATTACTGATCTGCCTAAGCATTTGCAACTTTAGGATGTAATTGCAATTCTTGAAGTTGCATATTTTATTGAAGCTTTTCTATCTACTTGGTTATGTTGAAGACAATTGTAGAAATTAGCGAAGTAAAGATGTCACCTGTGTGAATGGACATGTGGGAGATTATAAGCAAACATGAGTATTTAATAAGACAAAAGCATTGAAATCATTTTTATGTGCTCTAGTGAAATAATTGGATTTTATCATTATATGTCCAATGGCTTACTGATGGAGCATATCCACAAACCCACTTCAATTTTTTTATTTTTTTTATTCTGCTATAACAGTTTATTAAAAAAATCGATGCCTGCTTTGTGGGTGGCTCTTATTGCATGGAGTAAACAAAAAGTCTCTAAAGTAAGCATATGCATTTGAAAACAAAATTAACACAAAAGCGTCCAGAAAGAAAGATTTATAAAATTATTGGAAATATGAATTTGCAGGAAAAAGTTAATTCTTAGGGAAGAGAAAAATCAGGTTTAATTACTTTTTACATGAAACATTTCATTCTGGCTACCCAAAAAAAAAAATCCCTATCTCTGAAGGATAAGCAATCCAAGCCACTTAAAATGGGAGCTATAGAACTGTATATTTAGAGAACTTGCGATTGGTTGGTGGATAGAATGTATTCTTTCACTTTCAGGTTCTGAGTGCATAAAGCTTTGAATATTTCCAGAAACTCTTTGGTAGTATCTGGATCTCTCATTTAGAAAGAGATTTTAAAGGTCACCAATTTGGTAGTGCCTACTGCATCCAAATTCTAAATACCCTCTCTCAAAATCTGCACCTAAAAAAGGCTGTAATGCCAAGAAACTATTTTTATTAAGAGCTGACAAAACTATAAAATGCTATAATATGATGGAATGAAATTGTGATAATGGGATGTGACCTTCATCTTAGCTGGGTGATTATATAAGCTGCACTTTGTTCTTTCATGTGAATTATAGAGACTGGAGTAATTGATTTTTATTATTATTATTTTAAAATTTATAGTCGCATATGAATATCAGCAAGGTGCTTTGATGCTTCCGATTTTATGGGAGGATCTTTTGAATTACAGGTGTTTTGATGTCTGTTATGTGACATTATTGATCTGTGCCTGTGTGAAGCTCAAGTTTGCCTTTTGGTTTTTGGTCGGTGGGGAATGTTTCTCATTTTCAATCATGCTTGGCAGGTATCTGTGGAAGATGAAAAGGAGCGGCAGAATCGTATTGCTAAAATGCGCAGCCTTCTTTTCCGTCATGAAATGAAGGCAAAGCACATAAAAAATATCAAATCCAAAACATACCATCGTTTGTTGAAGAAAGATAGAATGAAGGGTGCAGCCGCACAGATTGAAATGGATCCAGAAGCTGCTAAGGAGCAGGCATTGAAGCAAGAGTTCAAACGGGCAGAGGTGACCATTGTTGTTAATAATTTGTAGATATACGATATATAATCCACTTTGGGTTAATTTTTATGAAGTGTTTGTTATGCTGAAAAAGTATATCTGAGTAGTAAATCTATTCTATTTCCAAATTGATGCAGGAACGCATGACACTTAAACACAAAAACACCTCCAAATGGGCAACACGCGTTCTACGGCGTGGTTTGCAGGCTCAAGATGAGGGTACTAGAGCTGCTATATCTGAACAGCTCCACCAGCATGCTCTTTTGACAAGAAAAATGAACACTATGAAAGATGGTAGCAGCAATAGTGGTAGTGATGACACTAGTGATGAGGATGATGCAGATGAAAATTCAGCTGTTTCAAAGCAGGATAGGACATCCAAGTTGTTAGAAAAAGCAAAAGAGAAGACCCTCAAGATATTAGAAGAAGAGGATGAAGTGCCTAAATCAGGATTGCTTTCTTTACCTTTCATGGTAATCTTTGGTGTTCTCTTGTTAGTTTTCTCAAGAAGTTGTACTATATTCTTTCGCTCGTGGTGTAAATTATAGCTTCCATGGAGACCTAAAACTATTGGTTCTAATCCTACCCCTTATGCCTCAAAAGATTAAGGTTATGTTTGGTACGTGGAATGACTATTTTATTAAAAAAAAAAATAATAGCTTTAATTGAAAATAGAAGGTGGTTGAATGAAACAGCCTTGGAATTTGCATTCTTATTGCCTATGAGAAAATGCCTATTCCTCTCAATTTGAGAGGACTAGCTATCCTCAATTTAAGGAATAAACATTTCCTAATACGCAATGAGAATGATTATTCAAAGTGTTAGAGTCTTATTATATACTCTAACATAAAGACTATTTTATTCAACATTCTTCCGTTTCATGGAATAGCCATTCCGCGTACCAAACGTATCCCAAGAAATTTGCAGCATATTTTCTAGCAGCACATTGCTATTTTGCTTTTAAAAAGGCTGGGGGCCACATGAAAAGGACCAAATTCACAAACAACAGTGTAACTCCATATTTCTGCTTGTTCTGTCCCCATCAGCCCGTACACTTATTAAGTTGGAAATTGATTTGGACCTTGTAG
Organism: Betula pendula; assembly: GCA_900184695.1. Taxonomy (NCBI): domain Eukaryota; kingdom Viridiplantae; phylum Streptophyta; class Magnoliopsida; order Fagales; family Betulaceae; genus Betula; species Betula pendula. The sequence continues at coordinate 317,870 of FXXK01000598.1, read as the reverse complement.
TGTAAGTCGTTGACATGTTCTATGTTTTAATATATACATAGTCATGATTTCTCTTTAATTTGCTTTTGGGTAGGAGCGTGGGCTGAAGAAAAGGAAGGAGGCTGCTGATGAAGAAGCTAAACTTGCTCTTCAAGAGTTTGAATCATCTTTGAGGCAGATGGAGGATTCAAGTGGGGCAGAAAATTCAAAAATAAAGGCTTCAAGTGGTAGAAGGGTATTTGGTGCTGCAGCTAAAATGCATGCTCCAGAATCAAGAAATATAATTAAATCAGATAACTTTTATACTAATAGTGAAAGTGAAGATGACTTGGAGGCCAAAGAAAATATTGTTGATGTGGGGAACAATGGAAGTGATGATTTGCACAAGGATGTTAAAATTGATTCTGTTTTACCTCGTGAACATTCTGAGATTTGTCAGGATTCTGTTTTTAAGGTAATGGGATTTCTTCTAGCAATCTTCCTGCTTTCTCCAAGACTTATGTTTCTTGATCCGTAAGTGTGAATATATTATTTTTTAATGGTTCACAGAGCTTTGATGATATTGTTAGAGACCCGGGTCCCAAGACAACATATGAAGTTGCTATTTTTGCATCAGACAGATGGAGAAAGGTTAGTTTTGCTGCCAATGTTTTGGAGGGAACTAAGGATTTTCTTTCTTTGGGAGGGGTTTTTTACTGATCATAATGTGTACAAATAAGCAGATGGAAAGCAGAAATGAAGTGGGCGCCAACAGCAAAAAGTCCCTGAAGGCTGTTGAACCTGAACAAAATCAAGATTTAGAGGTATGATCTTATTATTAGTTGATGGAAGTTGACTGCATTAAATAACTTCCTTGATCACATTTTCCTAATCATTGCTGAAGTGAATAATTTCATTACAAGGACACGTCAGCCAGCAACCAACTACAATTAAGAAATCGAGAAAGGATGACATAACCCACCATGCGACATTTATGCAATCAATCCAGTTTATGGCCTAACAACATTAACATTAGTGTTTTATTCTCTGAGGAAATATTGTGGACCTATTATAAAGTTAACTCTAAAACATTCACTTTAAGATTGGTTCCAGTCTAATGAAGCTCTATCATTGCTCTTGTAATAGATTCTGGGGCATAACCTACCCCATAACAATCACATATACCCAAAAGATCCACTTGGATTTATCCATTGGATCAGTTCTAACTGCATTGGATAAAACTTCAAATATTTTGATTCAATTGTCTGAATCAATTCTTATTTGTTTCTCTTTAGAAATAAATAGTCCTTTAAGATTGAAATTGATGTTGATTTCCTGCAAACTTAATGGTTACGTATAAGAAATAACACATCTCTGTTGATAATGATTTTTGATCAAATTGATCTACTTTTTGGTCAAATTCAATGGAATTGGTAGTAAGGAGGATGCCATGATCTTATTTATCCTAAAATACCTCCATCTACCGTTTTACAGAAGCTTTTATGATTGAGAATCAAAACATTTTTTGATTTGTCCTCGATCCATTCAATTGTACAATACAGACTGTTGTTTTATTCAATAACAATGGATTGGGATATTCTTTTTACTTCCTATCATTACCAGTTCCATCCATGTGAAGATCTTGTTAAATAACATGGCCACCTGGCCTTATCTTATAAAAGAAAAAATGGATTGTGTGAACTGGTATTCCATGCACACTCCTCTCCCCTTTCTTTTTAAGTCTCATCTTCTTCCCTTCTACAAACAAGAAGAAACAGAATCTCATGTCTCTTTCTGCTTGAGGTAATCTTTCTCCTTTCTGTGTTCTCTCTCTCACCCCGTCTCTCTCTCTCTCTTTGATGTTGATTTTCTATATGGGTTCTTGAAGAATTGAGTCAATAGAGATGTTTTTGTTGGGTGAATTCAAATTAATGCTTCTTACATACTGATCCACAGATTAAAAAACGGATTTTGAGTAATTGTAGAAATTTTGGTAGAATTTGGGAAAAATCCGTGAAACCCATATGCTACTTATGGAACTATCTCAAGTTTTGCATAAACTGGTGTTTCTTTGTATACCCATTCGAAGATTATGATCTCTTTGCTAATCATTTGTTTGTGTATTTATCTTTTAAATATTTGCACTACTATTTTTATGACTGGGTGCCTTGCTGTCTTTTTTGTATTATCTGTTTTAGGAACATGTGAAGGAAGTGCGTGAGAATAGTGATACAGAGAGTGAAGGACAGATGGTGGATGGGATTCTTGCTTTGGGTCCTAAACCATCTTATGAACTTCCTTCTCAAGCAGAGCTTATTCGTCAAGCTTTTGCGGGGGATGATGTGGAGGAAGATTTTGAGAATGATAAACAGGAGGTTCTGAACCAGGAAAATCCTGAACCCGAAAAGCCTGTTTTACTTCCTGGCTGGGGCCAGTGGACTCGTGTACAGCAAAAGAAAGGCTTACCTTCTTGGATGCTGAAAGAACATGAAAATGCGAAGAGGAAGAGAGAAGAAGCTCTTAAGAAGAGGAAGGATGCGCATCTCAAACATGTTATTATTTCTGAGAAGTTAGATGTAAAGGTTTGTGATCTTAAATGCATCTCCAATAACTATGCTGAAATTTGATATGAATTCACAATGCAAAAATGGATTTATAAGTCACTGTTTTTAACATGTGAATGGTTTTATATCTTTGCTAGCTAGACGTTTGAGCTACCATCTAAAATTAAGCAGTCACCAGCCATTGAGATTCACTGTTTGAGTGATCATTGAAAAGAGAAATGCTGCATACACTCTCACTCCCATACTCCCAAGTGAATATTCACGTGGCAGTGAAAATCACCATTAAATTTTGGATTGATCATTATTAGATTTTGAATCCAATGATAATTTGCATTGTCATGTCAGGGAGTGAATATTTGAAAGTATGTGTAGCATTCCTCTTTTGAAAATGATAATATCTCTAAAATCTACAGTTTTATGCTTTTCTGAAAATGATTATTTTAAATGGGTAAATGTTGAAGATCAAGGAGTGAGTTCTCTTTATCATATTGAGGTAGATATATGGTTTGGTACTTCAGGCAATCATGTGCTGTTGCTGGTGCATTAAGTTTTCTCATGTTGCTTATTAAGTCATGGTGTTCTGTTATTCAGCTTTTTATGTGCAAGAGTCTGCTTTATTATTCCCTTTCTGCTGATTAAATGAGCCATTTTCTCCGTATTTGAATTTGGCAGGCTGAGAAACTCCTTACAAAAACATTGCCTTACCCTTTCACGTCCAAGGAAGTTTTTGAGCAGAGCATTCGCATGCCAATTGGACCTGAATTCAACCCAGCAACGGCTGTTGGAGCTCTTAATCGGCCTGAAGTAAGTGCCTCACTACAATACCACTGCAGACTGGTTACTTTGATGGAGATTTTTTTTTTTTTTTCCATCTATGGAGATAATTAACCAAGTGAACTACCACATGAAAAGATAACCTCCAATGAAGAACTTTGTGCTACAATATAAAACCTTTTTTCCCTCTCCCATGAGTTAACAAGTGTTAGGTGTGAGGTGGTGTAGATGACCTCAAGGGAAGTTTCTACACCAACGTAACGTGGTGTAAATTAGTCTAGTATTACGGAGATGTCAGAGAATACTATTTTTAAGCCTATTCATAATAGCTAATTCCATATAGCGATGGCGCAACCATTTTTAAGCCTTCCTACGAAATGTGGCCATAGAAATTGAGCTATTAGAGGCCTGCAAATTAGTCTAGTATTATAGAGAATCTTGATCGGGTCTACTCTGTTACAATCCTCAGCCGGTTAAGACGGGAAGTCCATCAATCTTCTCTGTAATAAGTTCTCATAAGAGAACATTATCTCCTTGAGTTGTCTCGAGTTGTTGTGTAGAGTTTTTGTTGTTGAGTCGAGTATTATAAAAAGTGAGCTACCCATAACCTCCAATGAAGAACTTTTGTGCTACCATATTAAACCTGTCTTCCCTCCTATCCCATGAATTGATTGATGGGTGTAATATATTTGCCTGTGGTTCTCATTTCTCAACTCGAACGATTCTGTGCAGGTGGTGAAGAAAGCTGGTTTGATTATAAAACCAATCGAGTTCAAGGAAGTGAATCCTCATGAAAATACAGAGGATCACAAACGGAGTGGACAGAAACAGAAGATGAAGAGTAAAAGCAATGGTGGCAAAACTTCTAAAAAGATGAAGCCGACGAAGGGCAAAACCACAAAGGTCAACTGAGACCCTCCCTTCCGTTTGTTGGGGATTTTGTTTTCTGATTCCTTCCTAAATATCTGAAGTCGTTCCCAGTTTTCCATGTTTGGGAAGAACAATGGAGTAATACAGCAAAAGTGAAAAAGAAGAGAAACTTAGTAGTTATATAGAATTCGATGTGTATTTGTTAAATCATTTGTTCGTGTATTAGGTTATTTAAGGCGGCCGAGATTCTAAGGAAGTGAGAATTTGAGAGGTTTCAATCCATGTATCTGCAGGTATACATTAGCTGTAATTTTTTTTTTAGTAATTGAATTTTCGCCTGAAATTCCAGTGTCTTGTTAAACTGATTGTAGTCTAGCAAATACAAGTGACGATTTACGTACCTTGATAAAAGATCCTTCTTACCTCTCATTTAAGCACAATAGTGGATGGGCTGCATCTGTACGAGGACTGAATAGCGTCAGCAGACTTTGATGGCGGTGGAATAAAAATGTGGTTTCTGTTTAGCCTAATTTTTTTTTTTTTTTTTCAAAAAAAAAAGAATTAAATTTTAGGTTCATGGTTTTTATTAATTTTTTTTATTAAGGGTATTCTTATCATAAGAAAGTATATAACAAATTTTTGTTAGTTTGAGAGACATTGATACAAAATTTGAGACATTTTTTTAATTTGAGAGGCATTGCAAATGGAATGTTCCTTTATAAGTGATTAAATAATTGATAAGAATCTTTTTTTTTTTGTAAGTGTAACATAAACGGCGACAACAACAAAAATCAGAAAAAACAGAGAATAAAATACATGCAAATCAATATAAAAATTCAATCTAAACAGACAGCTAGCAACACCTCACTGTTCCATAGGAAAACTTGAAAGGTGAAAGTTGAGCTGAAATTATCATCCGGATTTCAGAGTACTAATTAGAGAATCCCATATGACTTAGTTCCTGACTAGCTTTCGAGAAAACTGAAGAGACTAAAGATTTGTTTGAGTATGTGATTTTAAAAAATGTAATTTTAAAATAGTAATTTTAAAATGTGAGATTTGAAAATGTAATTTTTAAAAATATAGTTAAGTGTTTCAAAATCGCGATTTGATTTTTAAAATCGCAATTTAACCTTCAAAATTCTACGTTTTTAAAAAATTTCTTTACCTGTGATTTGAAAACGCAGATTTTCTGCTTTTTTAAATCTCAATTTTTAAAAAACGCAATTCTTAAACGATTTATTTTTTGTGTTTTGATTTTAAATCGCTTATTATTTATAAAATCGCAATTTCAAATGCGTTTTAAGTATAAACATGCACAACAGTTGCGGCATCTCCTTTTGGGATGGTAAGTCTAAAGCCCAGCCAGATCTGATTTTGTTAAATCTTAGATTTGGATATGAGAAATTTGAAATACCAAAAGGGCTCTCCGGAGAAGGGGCATGAACTTTTCCCAATTTGTTGAGACAAATCTAAATAATGGGGTACAAAACAAATGTTGTTAGGTCGAGACTTTCATCCTGTCGCGGCGGAAATGCGCGTGAATGACGACAAACTCTACTTTCCAAAAAAGGCCATACCCCGTCGCACAAAATCACAGCTATTGCCACTAAACCCCCGCCTAGGCCTTGCTACTTGCTAGCCGGCGAATTTCAGTCCTCGCCCTTCACCGCGCACTTTGAAACACCCAAATTCAAACGCTTGTTTCCCTCTCTTATCTCACCCCGTCTCCACTGAGTGCGTGCCTAATGTGTTCCAATTCATCTCAACCATAGAGAACAACAACAGCAATGCTTCACGAGCTTCTACTCGCGCTCTTGGGCTACACCGGCGATCTGATCATCGACGAGCAAGACCACCACAAATCATCTCTCGCCTCTGAATCCGACGACCGCCATTTCAAGCTCGCTCCCGATATCTCTTTCGTTGAACGCAGCGATCGGTAACCAGTTTTTTCCGAAAACCTCAATTTCTCATCCAATACTCACATTTAATGTTTCATTTTGAACTTTCAATTGTTTTTTTTTTTGGCTGTGGTTGCAGGGATCTTATCGAGAGGATTATTACCTTAGGTTTTTACTACAGAGAGCTCGATCGCTTCGCCACCAAGTCTCGTAATCTGAGTTGGATAAGGTCCGCGAATTCCTCTCCTTCGCCGAGGGATTCTGAGTTTTCTTCGTCGAAAGCGAAACCGAGCGTGTACCGCAGAGCCATTGCCAATGGCATTGTGGAAATACTGGCTGTCTACAGGTCCGCTGTGCTACACATTGAGCAGAAACTGTTGGCCGAGACCGTGCCGATCTTGGCAACAGTGACTCAAGGCCTCAATAAGGTCGTCTCTGAAACACATTTCTCTCTCGCTTTTTTTTTTTTTTGGTGTGTATTACCGTATTAATCATTATTATTATTATATTAATTAGTTTGATTTCTAAGTGTGTTTTGTTTTGTTTTGTTTTTTTTTTTAGTTTTTTGTTCTCATGCCGCCTCTGCATGAGCTGGTTCTGGAGATTGAGCGTGATGATATTCGTGGAGGTCAGCTTCTTAACCTCTTACACAAGCGGTGCCACTGTGGAGTGCCTGAGTTGCAGACTTGCATTCAAAGGTATACGCCTTTTTCTGGTTATTTTTTACTGGAAATTGATTGCTTATTATTTATTTCATAATGACGATAATTGTGTTTAATGTTTCTAGTAATTTTTCTTAATGTTAAGAAGGCTTTGAAATATGTTCTCAGATCTCCATAACTTTAAATACAAGCTATTTCTCTATATTATGCATGGAAAATACAAGCAGCTTGTTTATCGACTGGCAGAATGAATGCTGAGCTGATTATATTTCTTCATTTATTGGTTGTGTATGTCCAAAAGCATAGGCTTCTTTGGCACGGGCATCAGGTCATTTATAACCAACTTGCTGCGTGGATGGTTTATGGGATTCTTCAAGACCAGCATGGAGAATTTTTCATTAGAAGGTAATGACTAAAGATATTAATGTTTCTTCTAGCGGATAAGACTATAGTTCTCAGGTTCGGCCAATTTTCAGTTCTATATGTTCCTATGAGTGATATATTCCTTTTGAGTACAAAGTGATTAACCTGCGATTGGTTATATTGTTTTCTTACTCTGCAGGCAGGAGGATAGGGATGTAGAGCATGGCTCGTCTCTTCCAGACACGTCTGAGAAGTTTGCGCGGTTATCAACTGATGATACATCTTTAACAGATTGGCACTTGGGATTTCATATTTCTCTGGTACTTTTGTAACTGTGTATCTTGCAATGTTGGTTTTGCTACCTATTTTACAATCTTAATTAGTATATTGGTGGGAGTTTGGTAAGATTTGGATGATGATGATGTTATTGACTGATTATTATATGTTGGCTAGATCCTTCACTTTCTCTGCGTAATCTGTTTCCTAATGGCACTGGCTATTGTCCTTGCTGCTGTCACTGGAATTTGCACCGTTATCTTTAACTAGTGGTGTGCACCAGAGCAGCACTAATGGTTATACCATAAGATTTGAAATGTCTGATATTATGCTGCGGATATCATTGCTGTTTGCCTTCACATATTGCAAAGGCATTACCTAATGGAACTGAATAGCTTTGGCATTGGAGTACACCATGAGCAATCATAATTGGTCATTGGATACATGCACATAACTTTCATTTTGTAGATAACTTGTACTTGTTAATTGTCATCGAGTATCTCACATCATTACATAGGCTATGCCATACAGGCCAAGTACTTTCCTTGTCAATGGATGTTGTCAGAGTCATGATAAGGATGTTTATATCAGACAACATGTGCACTCTATATGCTGTCCCATATTTTGATATATTATGCCCTATATATTATTCTCACTAAGCTATGCTAAACATGACATTGGATTTTCTATGAGTCAAAGGAAGGGGACTCCAGATCGTGTGCCTATAGGATATAAATATGAAACAAAGACTTGCATGAAGAGTGTCTGCTACTTATATTGCATCTACATGATATCTGTGTATGACATCTTGCACACTTCCTGTGGGCTTGAAGGATGTGCGGTGATTATTTAGGAGACAACTATGTTTTCTTTCCCTATTTTTTTGAAGTCTTCTGCAACTACAAAATTTCCATGTCTTAAGTTCTCTTTTTTTTTTTTTTTTTTTCTATTCAAAGTCTTAAGTTCTCTTTTTAGTGCACTGAGGCACGCACTGAACTTTGGAACTTTATTTGTTTTCCAAGTATTAATCTTTCCATGTTACTTTGCAGGATATGCTGCCTGAATATATCCATATGCGTGTTGCAGAATCAGTTCTTTTTGCTGGCAAAGCCATCAGGGTTCTTCGAAATCCAAGCCCCGCCTTTCGGTTTCAGGATGATATATATCATCAGCAGATGTCAAGAGGCTCTCAGAAAATTCAAGGATTTACTGGCCGTTTTCCTTTTCAAAAGGAACCTCTCATCGATACTAAACTGATAGGAGAAGAATTGCTTCCACAATCTGAGGCTGATAAGATTGAAGCTATGCTTCTGGACCTGAAGGTTTGTTGCACTATGGCACCCTGTAACATATATGCAACCCTCTTTTGATGGATAGCCATATTCAGGGAGGGTGGGACTATATTTGTTCACCACACAGAATAATATCCATTCTTAACTGTAGTTCTTGAACTGATTTGGCAGACTTTGTATATCCTTACTCATGCACAAATTCTCCCCTGCAGCATTGAAAAGTGAGTTTTAACGGTAAGTAGCTGGTTCATTATGTGCAGGAATCATCTGAGTTTCATAAAAGATCATTTGAGTTTGCTGTTGACTCTATTCGGGCTATTGCAGCCAGTCATCTTTGGCAGGTTGGAATGTGACAAAAATTTTGTACTTTTATCTTTTGCAGCATCTATTAAAAGTATTCTGTCTGTTTCTGCAGCTTGTGGTTGTACGTGCTGACTTGAATGGTCACCTGAAGGCCCTAAAAGACTATTTTCTTTTAGCAAAAGGAGACTTCTTCCAAGTAAGAATGGACAATATCTCAATCTATTTTTTTTTTTCTCCCTTCCGCATTTCAGTTGAAGGAAAACTCTTATGAGTGATATTTGTGCCTTTCTTCAAACTTTTCTTATAGATATCATATTCAATGTTTTATCTTGGGGCTAGTGTGCATCTAAATTTTGCTGCCTCTTATATAGAACTGACATTTACAGTTCACTTGTATATGCTTTATGAATGTTGCATGTTAATCTGCATATGTAGCCTTCAAGAGGAAGAGGAAGAGGATGCTCTTTGTGAAATTGTTGTCGCAATGCTTTGAGAATCTTTTTCCATGTCTGATATGGATTTGTTTAAACCCCATGAAGGGACAAGGACAATTTTTATAGTCAATGTTTGCTTTATCTCTTATGTACTAAAATATGATAGTTTAAATCTCGTATAGGCTATACTTACAGTGAGTGCCCTAAATTTTATGGCAATACATGCCACACCAATTTTTCACATCTACTTGTGGAATATCTCACGTACCTTTGTCATATGTAGAGATAATAGAAAGTTAATAATTATGAACTTTACAAATGATAGGTAGTGGACCCTCTTTTGCTTGTTTTGTGCCTGGATCTTTGTTGTTTATAAACATAGCTGTATCTGATACGTCTGTGGTTGAACATAAGTTACTATTCATGAGGCACAAAACTTATACTGATGGACATATATGCAATTTCAATTGAATTTTTGTGGGCATCTAATCGTTTACAAAACATGGTTTATCCAGTGCTTTCTTGAGGAGAGTCGCCAGTTGATGCGTTTACCTCCTCGCCAGTCAACTGCCGAAGCTGATCTTATGGTCCCATTTCAGCTGGTAAGTTGGCATGAGATGATTTCTAATGCATGTGATTATACTCAATGATGTAGCTGAAGTGTCCATTGTTTCATTTTGCATATTTTTCAAATTTATTAGGGTAAATTACATTTTCCCCCCGAAAATAACATTTCATTTGCACTCTGACCATTAAACTATGACTCGCTGCAACTCGGGCCTACAAACTACAAACATATTCTAAGTTAACCCTTGCATCAAATTTAATCGTTAGTTTGGATTAAAAAAATCACACGTGATGAGCACATGTCCGAGCCACTTTTACTTGACTACTTTGCCCTTTTATGAAATGACATCGTTTTAGTAATGGTGATTAAAAGAAAAAAACTAAAAAGCAAGAATATAGGGGTGGTTGCACAACCATCATTAACAGAAAAGAGGGGGGGTGCGGCGCGGCTACTCCCATTTGAATGGAGGGGTGTCTGCGTGGCCATCCCTTTGCTTCAAACAAGGGTTGGCATGCTCTAGTTCTTTTTTTTTTATTATTGTTTTTGTATTTATTTTTTTATCACCATTACTAAAACAGCGTCGTTTCATACATGGGTAAATTAGTCAACTAAAACGTTGCCCCATATATTAGATTTGGCCGTTAGTTTGGATGGACAATGTCACATGTAACTAGCAAGTGTGTCTGAGGCTCAACATACTCTAATAGTTTGTAAGCCGGAGTTGCAGTGAGTCGTAGTTTGGAAGTTAAAGTGCAAAGTGGGTGTTAGGTTGGGGGGTAAAGTGTAATTTACCCAATTTATTAGTAATGGTTTGAAAACAAATTCATTGGTACTACTCGCAACGCAGGCTGCATTGAAGACTTTCAGTGAGGAAGACAAACACTTCTCTAGAGTATCCTTGCGGTTAGATCCAATATAGACTATTCATGGCGTAATTTATCTTAAGGCATGATAGCCCTTTTGCTATCAGGCATGTTACTTCATTTTAAAGTTTGATGGACATCATGTGCTCATTTATATATCTACTTCTATTAGGATGCCTTCGTTTGGATTCACGGTCAAATCATCCCAAGTAGATGCACCAAAGGCAAAAGATCATACAGATCGAAACCCAAGTTCTGCTTTGTCAAATGCTTCCTCTGAAATGTCCCTTGATGGCTGGGATGGCATTGCTCTTGAATACTCTGTTGATTGGCCCTTAGAGTTGTTTTTCACCCAAGAAGTGCTCTCAAAGTAAGATTCTACTGTCCTGCTACTCATGGATGCCATTCTCTCTTTCCTTCTTTCTCTCTTTTGGCTTTAGCTGATGAGTTTGGAACTTGTTCTAAATAGCTTTGAAATTTTTTCTTCTAGAGGAGAGAATAAAAAGGAGCCTGTTGAAATAAAGAACGTTAGCTGCAGAAGTACTTGATAATTGCGGAGCTGCTAACCTATCCTCTCGTACACATGTTAATAATTAGTGTTCTCCAGGTATCGCAGGGTCTTCCAATATTTGCTGCGGCTCAAGCGGACACAAATGGAGTTGGAGAAATCATGGGCCGCTGTGATGCATCAAGATCACACAGATTTTGCTAAACAACGGAATGACCGTGTAAATTGCCCAGTATCTCAGCAGCGAAGACAGCGGTTTAGACCAATGTGGCGTGTTAGAGAACATATGGCATTCTTGATCAGAAATCTTCAATTTTATATCCAGGTCATTGTTGATGCCCCTGAGTTTCATTTCTGTATGTTACTCTTTTTAGAGATTGGAACCAACCATGCAGGAAAGAGTACTGTGTACTGTTTTTGACATTGTAATACATTTACTGTATTGTACAGAAGAAAGGAAATATGAAAAACTTATTCATGTATGTGCTAAGCTGTTTAATCAATATTGGCATTAAGGGTCATGGTGAGGTACGGGCTGATACATAGATACAGCATCTGACCCAGATTCATAGTATGACATACAAAGTAATTGTAAACAATGATCCATATGATGTCTCAAGTATAAGATGCTGTATTGATTTTTTACTTACATATGGGCTGTATGCACACCAATAGAAACCATAGTTTGTGGTATCCCAAGTATGTTTTGCCTATTGTAGCATGAACTAGCTATGAAAAAAGAAGAGTAGTTGTAAATAGGACAATGGGGTAATCAATATAATTTATTTTCTTATCTATTTTCTATACCAATATGCTGCATGAGTTGTTTGATTGGGTACTTGATTAAATTCCTTTTGATGTTTAGACTTCATATCATTTGTTATTGCTCTTAGAATAATATGGAGAATTGAATGTCCAGTTCTTATTTAGTAACTGTTTAGAAAAACAACTTAGTAAACCATATGCTTTCTCTCATATTGAGATTTACTGATTTTTCTATGCTTATTGATCAATGATGAGTTCTGTTTACCTTCTAAAAGTTTCATGTTTTCTATTGTAGGTGGATGTTATAGAATCTCAATGGAATGTTTTGCAAGCTCATATTCAAGATTCTCATGACTTTACTGAACTTGTGGCCTTTCATCAAGAGTAAGTAAAATGAATGGTTTGTCTTGCTTCTGAATTATCATATTCTATGTTATTCTGGAAACTCTTGATTGCTATTGTTTGCTAAATTGTCTTAAATGTATGGAATCACTGATCACTTAAAGATGTTCAATAGATTTTTTTTTTTTGATAAGTAATAAATCAATCTCATTAAAAGCATAAGGCGCTTCTAAGTACACAGAAAGTATAAATAAAAAAACACCTAACTAGGGAGGATAAAACAAACAAGGAAATCACTATAACTAAGCGACAGAGGAGAAACAAACGCTGTCATCCAAAGATACAAAGTATCGAAAAACAGAGATAATAAAACACCCAACGGCCTCTCCTTGTCCTCAAAGTTCCTATCATTCATTTTTCTCCACAAACAATAAAAGATGCACGTAGGCATCATTTTTCACACTGCATTACTCCTTGGCCCACCAGAAGACTATTAATAGTCAAACAAATCATCAACACGCTAGGCATGACCCAGGACAACCCAAAAACGATTGAAAAAAGCGCTCCAAATGGCAGAAGCCACATTGCAATGAACAAGGAGGTGGTCCATAGTCTCCCCATTCCTCTTGCACATGCAACATCTATCCATCACGATGACGTACCATCTCCTAAGATTATCCAAGGTGAGAATCTAGCCTAAAGCTGCCGACCAATCAAAGAAAATTGCCCTCGAGGGGGCCGGAGTCCGCCATACACTCTTCCAGGGAAAACAACAATCAACAGGAGCTAGCAAAGAGCTATAGAATGATTTGACTTTAAATAGATATCTTTTAGTAGGAACCCACCACAAATGATCTACACAACCTCTTCTCACAGAAGGTGAATGCAACACTTGGAAGAAGAAAGCAAAAACATCTACCTTTCAATCATGCACCGCTCTAACAAAACTTACATTCCACTGGTTGGTACCGCCCAAGATCTCCAAATTAGCCGCAATAGAGGCGGTCTTCGCACAAGTGAGGCCATATAAGACTGGAAAAGCAAAACCTTAAGAGCCACATCTCCACACCACGTATCCTGCCAAAAGCTAATCCTAGAACCATCTCCCACCAAAACACCAAAAATCTTGTAAAACTGGAGAAATTTTCCCTCCCTTTCCCTATATTATTCCATAGCCCACCCCAAAAGCTCCTGCCGGGGCAAGAGAACACCCTCCCCATAAGAGCATCTCCAGCAATACCATCTACAATAGCTAGTCCAAAAGTACAAATTTCTATTTTATCTACTACTTTTTTTATATACACTCAAACAGATCATCTATCTTCTTCTCTATTTTCTTTAAATATTATTATTATTTTAAATTTTTGTTATTTCTTTCTCTACCCTACCACCGTTTCTCTCTCTCTGTCTTTCTCACTCTCTCATGGAGAAAAAATTGGAATCAGAGAAATGGAAGGAAGGGAAATCGAAAATCAGCAGGGTCTGCTCCCATATGGGTTTTGTTCTCCCTCATGGTCTACGAATTCAACAACTTGTTCTCTAACTTTGAATCCAGCAAGGATTTTTCATGGATTTTCTCTTGATTTCTCGGCATAGATGGTTGTGGATTAGTGTTTTGAAGAAAGATTTGTGATGGGTAATGATATAATTTCTTTGATTTTCTTTATTTGTGCTATTATTCATAGAATTTTTGGTTGACAAAAGACGATTGGTTGATTTTAGGGGTGTTTTTGTTGATGGAAGCTGATTGGGTTTCAAGTGGAGGATATGCAGAACGTTGAAGGAGAGGGAGAGAGAAAGGAGAAGAAAAAAGAATAAAAAATTTGTAAAATGTGCTACAATTTACTGTGGCAAATTTTAGTAAAACTTCTATTTTGAAGTATCTACTAGAGCTCCAAAAAGGCTCAAACCTGTTAAATATAGCTACTAAGAGAGTTTTAAAAGCTCTCTTAGAGATGCTCTAAATTGCCATATTTAGAGTCCACTGTTAATCTCCACCTAGCCTCTCTCTTAAGCCCATAGCGCCACAACCATTTACCTAAGAGAGCGAAATTAAACGTCATTAAATTTTTGGTATCCAACCCTCCCTCAGAGAGAGGAGAATAGACCTTGGACCAACTCACCAGATGATATTTAAAATCTTCACCTAACTCACCCCACAGGAGATCACGCTGAATCTTCTCCATGCGGTTAGCAACACTTGCCGAAGAGGGAAGAGAGACATGTAATATGTAGGTAGATTAGCGATGGTACTCTTGATGAGGGAAACCCTGCCACCCTTGGACAAATACATCATTTTTCAACTAGCCAACTTATGTTCCAACTTCTCAATAACACCATCCCATATATTCTTAGCCTTGTAGGAAGCCCCCAACAGAAGACCAAGATATTTGACCGGTAGAGAGGAAACCCCACACCTAGAATACGGGCCAACCTTCCCACTTGAGAAGCATTACCGACAAGAATCAATTCTGACTTGGCTAAGTTAACCGTTAGACTTGATGCAACTTCAAAACACAGAAATAAGCTTTGAAGATGGCGCAAATGAGCAGAAGAAGCATCACAAAAAATCGTAGTGTCATCAGCAAATAGGAGGTGAGAGAAGGCAACCGTACCCACTGAGAAGCCATCCAATAGCCCCTCACTGACCGCCGCAAATAACATTCTACCTAGAGCCTCCATCACAAACACAAACAGCAAGGGATATAAAAGATCCCCTTGTCTCAACCCACAGGAACTACTAAAGAAACCAAAAGGCATGCCATTAACCAAGACCGAGAAACGCACTAAGGAAATACAATGATCGATCCAAGAGCACCATTTTTCTCCAAAGCCACACCGCCTTAACATATACAAGAGAAAATCCCAATTCACATGATCATACGCCTTCTCCAAATCCATTTTACAAATGATGCCCTGCTCACCATATCTTAGCCTACTATCAAGGCATTCATTGGCAATAAGAATCGGATCAAGAATCTGCTTATCTCTAATAAAGGCACTATGTGACTTGAAGATAATCTTCTCCATAACCATCTTAAGCCTGTTAGCTAAGATCTTAGCAATCAATTTTGTAGATATCTATCACAAGACTAATCGGGCGAAAATCTTTGAGGTCAATAGCACTTGGAATCTTTGGAATGGGCATAATAAAAGAAGCATTAAGGCTCTTCTCAAACTTGCTGCTAGCATGGAAATCACTAAGAACCTTCATGATGTCCATTCTTAACACCTCTCCGCAAGCTTGGAAGAAAGCCATAGAGAAACCGTTATGGCCCGGCATCTTGTTAGCAGCCATAGCTGTCACAACCTTCCTCACCTTCTCCTCACCAAAATCCCTTTCCAACCAACAAGCCTCATACTCCAAAATAGAATCAAAGGAAAGGCCATCCACTCACGGCCTCCAACTACGTTGCTCAGTGAATAACTTTTGATAGCATTGGCCAATGTGATTATTGATCTCTGTTTGGTTGGAAGAAAGCCTACCGCCCATCAATAAGGACTCTATAGAGTTGTTCCTTCTATTGGAGTTAGCAATGCAGTGGAAAAATTTGGTGCACTTATCCCCCTCCTTTAATCACCATACCCTAGATTTCTGTTTCCAACTAACCTCCTCCATAAGCATAGTATATTCAAGCTCATTGACGACATCGGCCTTCCTAAAGATGTTCAATAGAATTGGTTACAACATGTTACTTTTATAATTGAGAAAGAACCTTAATTGGAAAAAGGTAATGCCCTGTTGGGGTTCATCACATGTGTGCAGTTCTATGTTTTTTCCTCATTTCTTTTCACTTTCCAGTTAGATATCCTTGACTACTGATATGATTGAAGACTTAGAGCGAAAAAAGCTTCCTATATACTAAAAAGAAGTTGCATATGCATCTCATCCAAGCATTTGTGATATCTTATTCACGAATGCAGCTTGGATTTTTCCCTCTTTGCTTGATTAATTTGGTGCTTTATTCCACATTAGTGTTGTTATTGATAGTTTGATCTTCAATTTTATACTGTCCAGATGTTTTTGCCTATAGACTATTGCTTACATTATTCAAAAATTTCCTACAGGTATTTATCAGCTTTAATTTCTCAATCTTTCTTGGATATTGGCTCTGTGTCAAGGATACTGGATGGTATTATGAAACTCTGCTTGCAGTTTTGTTGGAATATAGAAAACCAAGAAAACAGCTCAAATACATCTGAACTGGAACATATAACAGAGGTACCTTTGTTGTATTTCTTCCGTATGATAATGTATGATATTGCAAGTAGTATTTATTGCTAAATGAAGATATAGAAATAAGGATTCATATAATAGTGGTTTTCTGCATGCCTTGATTTTGAACCATCAATTTAAGTTGGCCCAGTTGTCTTAAACTTTTACTTATTACATGATGTGTAAAATGATCAGCTTGTGCCTCGGATTTTTCTAGTGATTCTACTTCCTTCACTCCTGATCAGTTGCTGCTGCAATCAGTAGGTGTTTGTACATAAAATTGGAAGAATTTTCAATCTTCGTTTATTTTCCTTGAGAAGCTGCATTTCATAATTTTAGCTTATTTATAGAATATTTCATCTCTTTTGATTTCTGTTGAGTTAATCCAATTGGAAAACCTGCAATTGTCACAATCCTTGCAGCTGTGACATGAGAGAAAGGACCATTGCATATCATGGAAAATTTGTGTTTCTAAGGCATCCCCTTCTTATAAGCAAAATCACTGGAAATCCGGTGCACATTAAAAGTTGTAGCCTCTTCAAGTGAGAATTGGCTGGCTACAGTATGTGTAGGCTTATGATTGCAGAGGAGCTGAGACCTCCAAAATTTGTCAGTGTTAATAAAAAATCTGCTGTGCCCATCCTACTATTCCATTTCTCTTTCCCTTTCCTCTGTGTCCATGTTTGTGTGTGTAGTTACCAAAAGGTGTGTGTGACAGAGAGAAAAATCTTGTGTTGGATGCCATGTTTCTTGAAGTGGTAAGCATGGCGATCTGCTGAGTTCGTTTCCAAAATATGCTCTGCTAACTTGTTATTAGGACAAGATTAGACATACCAATGGCTGTGATGCTCACCTTTGGGGCAGATCATGGTGATGCATCATGCAATGTTTATATAAATCAAAAAACCAAAGGGAAAAGGCTTGCCTACAAATTCCAGTGTTAACTGGAGATGTCCTGTGCTCTATGTTCTTTTATATATACACAAACTTAATGTCGAAGAAGTAAGGGCTCTGTAATACAACCAACTGAAGGTAGTACGGGGATCTTTGATCTATTGAAATGGATATAAGCATTTTTTTTTCGGTTATATTAAATTTATCAATTGCAGTAGCAGGCCCCACTGTGTCTACCAAATAACAAGTCCTCCAAAATTTCACCTATTGAACTTTTTTTGAGTGATTTTAATGGTTTCATACTTTTCTTGTTTACTCGTTTCAGGAATTTAACAAGAAGTCAAACTCCCTGTACACTATATTGCGTAGTAGCAGGCTTGCTGGGAGTCAACGAGCTCCATTTCTGCGACGTTTTCTTTTGCGTCTAAACTTTAATTCCTTTTTTGAGGTATGCCCTTATGAATTTTTCCTCTAGATACTCTAACATTAGCCCTAGAATTTTCTGACAATAAATTGATTCTCTTAACAGGCAACTGCAAGAGGTGTGCTGAATGTCGTTAGACCACGTCCAGCAATTCCTGTTTTGAATCAACAATAGCATTATTTCACTGTCAAGTCCAAGTTGCTTACTGCCAAATTCAAGATTACTGCCATGTGAGTGCTGGCGAATCCGTTTGTGGAAATTATTTTTTAACGCTGGTCTAAAAGATAGATTCTCAAGGGACCATTTCATTTGACATTCAGGTGGTGCTTCTTGTGGTTAGCCTTAATGGTTTTCCTTTTAGCATCCTAATTAGGTGGGGCTTTTGGTAGCTGGCTTAGCATGGATCTTGAAGGTGAGGTGTGGATTCTGGTAGCGGCTAGAGGTCTTGCGCTGAACTTGTTGATCTTACGGTAAACTATATCCGTTGGCAGTAAGTTAGGTGGCTTAGCTTAATGGATCTTGTGGGCATAACGTTGACTCTTTGGTGACCACTCTAGGCATTCAAGTGGTGCTCTCTCTCTCTCTCTGTGTAGATACAAAATTAAATTAAGATTTTTTTTTTTTTTTAATTTCTTTTTTCATATCTGAATACGTGATTTATGTATGTATAAAAGTGGTTTTCAATGGATTGTAGCTTAAGACATGACGAATAGTCCTTTTTTTTTTTTTTTTTGTGATATATGAGAGTTGAAGGCTGGGTTTGAGGTGAAAGAAAAGCATGATATTATTTGACTTTTTCTCCATTCATCTAGCGTGATCTGGGATTCTGGAGTAAGGGTTCCTCTCAAAGCTGAAGCATGCCTTTCATTTTGATTTAAGAGCATGTCCGACAGACGCTCTAAATGGTTCATAATAGATAAATATGAGTCGTTTTGTTCTTCCAGTAAAATAGCCAAAGTAAAATCATATGAAAGTTTACTGTAACACATTAAACCATTTTTTAAATCTTTTTTCTCTCCTCGCTCTCTCTCTCTCACAATCATATGAAAGTTTACTTAACACATTGAACTATTTGTTAAATCTTTTTTCTCTCCCTTGTAGCTCTTTCTCTTTCACATATGGAAGAGTGTTACAAAAAATGAATAAAAAAATATTGAAAAATAATATTTAAATAAAATAGATAGCACAATAAATAATCTGTTGGAGTATGTATAGAAAAAGTAGTAGTTAAAGTAAACAAAATTTACATTTTCAATAGCTATTTTGACTGCTACTACTAAAAATGCTCTAAAAAATTTTATGTATGCCACTGTGAATTGCTTTCAAGCATAGGATTAGTACCAGAGAAGTGGACCTTAAGTGAAAAGGAGCTCAATTGGGTTTTTTTTTTTTTTTGTGGGTAATGTGAAAAATGCATTGCTTCAAAGAAAAATTCAGAGAACATCCGAGCAAATATACCGGTGGAGGGCTCAAACTCAATTGGATTCAGTCATATTTAACGTTGTTTGTAAGTCAACTTTTTGAGACGTGCATCAAAGCTAGAAAGCGTGAGCCTACATTCGTGGGCGTTATCCCATTAGCCCAATAAGATAACTTAGATAAGAGTAGAATGAGAATATAATATTTTGCATTATTCAACCTAAAAAGTATAATTTACCATTCAAATCAAGCACTGTGACATATGCGTGAATGTATGTCTCGCACTTGATTTTCACCAAGGTTTTGGTCACAGCCCGACAATTCTTTGTGTTGCCTAGTGCATACCTAGGAAAAAGGAAAATTTTCATATTTGTCCTGTACCATATAAATTGCTCCCTCAAATTAGAAGGCGACCTAGGAGTGTTGATAAGTCGTATATTCCGAAAAGGATATGACTGATGAGGTGGAGGGAAGAGAGAGATAGGTGTAAAAGTGACCAAAGAAGCTCCTTTCTTAGATGGGATGGACAAAGCAATACCAGTTAGATGCTAATGACCCGGGAGCGGAGAAAAAAAGAAAAGAAAAGAAAAGGACATGCTAATAGTAAGAGAAAAGGACAAAAGATTGGGTACATAGTATTACTCTTCGAGGTCACGTGCAGTATGTACAAAATAACTGAACAGAAAGGATAGTGGGAAACTCTCTAGCCCCTTCCTCCAACTTCATCCTCTTTTTCAGGTTCCATTATCCTTTTCTCCTTTTTCTCTTTTCTTTTGCCTTTCTCCCCTATTTCTTTTTCTTCTTCTTTAGGCTTCACCACATAACCCGCCGATCTCGTCCCACCACCATCACTCCCTACTCCTCCATCGGCCCCCACCTCACCTCCCTTACCCCCCTCATCTTTTTTTTTCGCGCATGTTTTCCACGCATCCCCTCACTTTTAATCCTCATTGCCCGCAACCCCCACCTAACTCACCCAACACCTCTCATCTTGTGCCATAGGTCCAAGATGAGAGGTGTGAATTAAATACAATTTTAATCATGTGTATATTATTGTAATATTACAAACGTTGTTCATTTTCAACCGTATTCAAAAGTTTTACGGTTTGACACTTATATGTTCATGAGCTTTATGAAAAAATAAAAAATAAAAAAATTATGGCGTTTGACATTCAAGAATCAAACGTTAAGACTGTTTGGTCATTACATTTTCTCTTATGACCTTTAGAAGAACACTAGCTCATTATATATAAAGTTCACCAAATAGTTTTTCTTTTTATTCATCACTTCTTTTGTTACCTATATCGTACAGTCATAAAACAACATATTATATTTTTAGCTTCTCTACACAAAATATTCCGAAGTCCCTAGTCTCTTTTGACAAAAGGGTCGTTTATTTTGCCTTCATATTTAGATGTGTCTTTAACAAATGTAGATATTATAGTCAATTCCTGAGAAGTTACGTGTCAAGAAACTTAATCGCTCTGAGTTGAATACTCTGGGGACACGGAATTAACGTTTAAGGACAACACTTTTGTGTAATTCTGTAGCATTATGAGATATTTCTTTACTCTAGTTTTATTTTTCTTGTATTCTATTTATCTTATTATTAATTTTTGTTTAATATTATTTAGTATCAACAAGAACTTTTGCACCATCAAAATAATTTTACGATATATATAAACTCTTGCGCACCCTCTCATTGTAAGCCAGTTTTTAAGGATGAGTTCAACTTGATGTTTGTATTATTTGGTATTAGAGCTAGTGGTCGAGTATGAGATCGGACATAGTTCATCGATTATGGGATCAAGGTTGCAACTTTGTGGTCAAGTAATAGAGCGAACAACCTATAGGCTAGATTAAAATGTTTTGATACTATGTATGAGTGTAGTGTTAAGTTATTGAATATTGATAGGTGAGTGGAGCTACTAAAAGAGAAAGAACTATCATTAGGTCAATGTCGATAAGTGGGCTGCTGTGGAGCGTGGTGGTATATTACGATCGTAAATGTCTTATATGACTTAAGTGTAATCTTAACCATGTGTATATAAGTTCTTTAGGCCACTCTCCTTGCAAACCAGTTTTCAAGAGTAAATTTTATCTGAAGTTTATATCATTTTCTCAACCCACTCGCACAAGCTTTTATCTCCCATTGCGGTCAAACCTCCATGGATAACCATTGCATATCATGTTACTTGCAGCTACCTTGACGCCTCCATCTGTTCAGCTTTAGTTGAAAAACTACAATCATTGGTGCTCCTTTTTGTTAGGTTATATGGAACTTAATTTGTGTTTAACCCAGTTCGACGTTCGAAGTACTATGATTAAAATAGATTTTTTCTGAGGCTTAGTCTATGGAGCGGACGCTTGGGCCTAGAGTTTTGACCTAGTTGATGGTCCTATTTATAGCCGCTTCTGTTTTTAGGGTTTGTCATTATGTGATTGACGCCTCCTTATATTGTTTATCAAGAAATAGTAAAATATCGCTACAATTCGGTGGAAATAATCCTTAGTGGTGAATTACGTAAATTTCTGTATTTTTAATTGCTTATTTTTACTTATTTCTTATTTTTCGCTTCTCACTCATTCTGGAAAATTGGATAAATTTCCTTTAACACTTCTCTTGGCTTTTGTGCCAATAAATTATTTGACCAAGCTTCTACCCATTTCAGTTTTATTTGGTTCGACTTTGGTTTGTACCGGTTAGAATGAGATGTGTGTAAAAGACCCTTTGTTTTGCTTTTACAGGCTGTGCTTGTAAATCTTGGCACCCCGTGTAATTTTCTTTTTGTATAAGGGAATTTATCTTGCCCAGAAAAATAAAAATAAAAACAAAAACAAAAACTTGGCGATTCCTCACAATATATGAAGATTTGGTAGACATAATTCCCACTCCCTAGTCTTTTGTGACGGATAACACAAACATCCGTCGTGTACGAATACATCTCTTGCCAAGAAATGCATGGCAAGAAGGTGAGTCAGTCCTTCAAGAAAAGAAAAAGGATTACAAAAAGGAAAATAAAATCTATACAAGAGGCAAGAGGCATAAAAATGCAACGCCCAATGCTTTATTACAAATATTTACAGCGTGGTAGCATAGCATAAAAAGTATATCCACAAGAGAGAGAATAAGTATGTTCTTGTAGTCTCTAACAAAACATTATCCACATTTTAGACTTTAGAGCTCGTCGAAGCCTTCTTCATCCCCTTGGTCCTCCACCCTCTGAAATTCTCTCCTCCAAGTTTCCATCTGAAAATGAAAGAAAATGTACTTCCATTGGATAACTCAAGCCCATAATATTTTTCCCAACTTAAGCATATCGAATTCAGATAGCAAATTTGCTATCTGAATTCGAGAAGCAGTAACAAATTCTATTAACACCATATCCTTGCAACACATCAATGATACCAAACGATTTCAGACACGAGAAATGCTGGCACTGAAAAGAAACTTCTCTGTTTTGTATTTATGTTATTATATCTGCTTTATGTAAACATACAAAAGAGGAATTCATTATAAATTGATTTTTGCCTTCAAATCGACAGTGCAAATTTCCCAAATAGAGCTGGCATGTTTCAGACGCCCCAAGTTAGGCAGTCCAGTTTGCCCTAGAAGACCTAATTCAGAGTCTTGTACACCATGAGATGGTTGAAAATTAGTACTTCAATTAGAGAGCTGAAGTCAGCATTTAGAATATTTTTAGCCTCAGATTAAAGAGTAAGATCATGAAAAATTCAGAATATTAGAGGCAACAACACAATAGAGTCAAAATTTTGGGAATAATTCTAGAAGAAAATTCATTAATAATGCAAATTAAGAAAAAGCAATTGCTTGAAATAATAAGAAATTTCACAAAACAATAGGGAAGAAAACTTGCTTTGTTTCTCCTCATCTGATCATCAGAAAACCACAATTATTCTGCAATAAACCGTGACTGTTGTAGTGGGAAAGTAGCTGTCTCACCTGATCATCAGAAAACCGCAGTTGTTCTGCAACAAACATTATATTCTTGTACTGTCCTGATCCTAATTGCTTGCCTAAATTTCTTGCAACATCCTCATAGCTAATCATGTCCACCCGGAAGCCATTGCTCATGAATAGTTTGTCCATCCATTGTCTTGTACTTGACTGCAAAACACCAGAAAAGATGTGGTGTCCTTAAGGAAGAGAAGCAATCGAAACTAGACTAAATTTTATTCAGAATAAAGCAAACTGACCTTGATTCCAATTTCGGTTTCAACCAACCAGGCTGGCAATTCTCCCAAAAAAAAACATCCGTTTATGGCCAAATTACTTACAGTAGATAACACCTCTTCAAAACTTGCCAAAGTCATCACAGGCAGCCCCTATAATAACAAACAAAAATGACTCTCACCTACTTAAGCACCCCAAATATCTAGTTTCTTGGTGAAAATGATTCAAGTGTTTATTGTTGCCAGAATCACAAGCCTTGATCACCTGGATGGCCCATATACTTGGCTGATTCCCATTGAATCCTTTGGCACGGAGACTTTGCTGTATATTAGAGGACTCCATTGGAACATGAAGGAATAAGGAGTTTCTTGGAATTTTTGCCCCAACACCTAATAGTTTTTGACAAAATCAGAGATGTTTACTTTTTTTTAGCCCAAAATAAGTAGGTGTATTAAAGAAACTTGATTTATCGGAGTTCACAGAGATTCAAGAGTGACATGAGTTGAGATCTCCATGAAAAATACAGAAATTGTTGGCAAAACTTTTTCGAGAGTGTATTTTGCTTTTTGGTTGAGTGTTTTGTGTTATTTGTTAATAATTTTGCTTTTTTGCTAAAAAACAAAAAGTTACCCTAAAAAACGTTGCCGAGCCCTGCAATGCTCTTGCAAGTTGCAACACAGTAAATATTTCCAAGATATACAAAAGCAACTGGACTCCAGATGATGTCAACCACAGTTTGACGGGATGACTACAATTTTTCTAAACCAAAAGCAAATATTTATTCAAGTGTATACGAATATACGATAATTAGTTTCTTAAAAAGATCATAGGCCACTTATATTGGTTAAGGAAGACAAACCTTCAAGCTTTTCTGCTGCTCTTTTGAATACCCTGTCAGGGGATATATCAAATATAATGGTTGAAGTCGGCCAACTAAGCCTATATGGCCGAGTGTCCATGCCATCCGTTAACAAAACAACCTGCCCATATGAGAACAAAATCTATTAAACTTCAGAGATGTGAAAACCACACAATTAGCCGTTATTTTGATTAACCATATACCTGCTTGAGTCCATCAATATGGTTCACTGTCCGAAGCAACTTGTCATCGATGTACTTTGTTGCAAGGCAGTAGTGGTGCGAGCATTGCTTCATATCCATCTGAACATCAGGAGGAACAAAACAACCCACATATGGATCTACAAAAAGAGGCTCTGCATATGCAAGCAATAATCACATTGATATTACACTACTAAAAAAATCTTATAACACGTGAAACGTCAAAGAATAACGTTATCCCTGGAAAAAAAAAAATGAAAGAGATGCCATAGAGAAAAATGAAACAATTTGGTATTCAGGGAGAATCTCTTGGTGGGGTATATAAACTTTGCTCTTCATATATAAATGCACTCATGCAAAGTTGATTGTTCTGAGTACTCCTTTGGGGCTAGATGAGAGACAGAGTATAGTTAGAATGCTCAATGCAAAAGGTCAGGTTATTAAGAGGAGAGACAACCTCGTAAATAACTGGCAAGCAAAAACCACACTTTACTATGTGGGACTTTCCAACAGCTACTAAAATAACTTGCACAGGTTCATCTAATGCCAAATGCTGCACTAGAAGGAATCTAACAAAATGGACCGGAATAGTCCATAAATATGGCTCTGGATGATGAAAATATACATGGCGGACTATAATCTAACAAAAGAGAAGGCCCCACATAATGCAGAAACGACACATTGTAATTAATGTAGCTAATGCCATACGACTATACAAACTTATTGGCTTAAATCCTCGGTTATGTGTTCGACAAAATGTCTCAAAGAGAAAGAGAGAATTATGAGCTCACCCGGTCGATGGGTCTCCTGGAAACGAAGAGAAGCGGCATTGGTGGCAGTTTGGAGTAATGGGTCATTGCCATCGCTGAGTTTTGCTCTCAACCCGTTGACTTTTTTCTTGGAGGTGCATGTTGATGGTGGGCGTAAGATAGCAGTGGCCGGCGCACGTGCGAAGCCCACTAAGCTGTCCATTTATTTGAGACTGATCTTCAGTGACGATGGAGAAATGGGATTTCCATCGTCCCGCTCATTGGTCTCGTTGTATGTACACGATATGTTACAATGCGTAATGAGTGTAATGGGCGCACACGACACAACAAAACCGAACACCTCCCCACGCCAAGGCCGGAGTCTTCCGGTTTCCCAAAGCCCACCAAAAATTAGTCCAAAAACAATAAAATCTTTAAATTTAGAAAAAGTCTACTTTTCCAACTTTCTCATCTAACTCCCATCCAACTCAAGTGTAAAAAAATTTTAATTTTTTTTTTTTTTGGAAAAACTAAAGGAGAGTTGGATGGGGTTGGATGCTTGGGTTGGACACCAAGCATCCCCCTTAAATTTATTGTTATTATTTTTTTCATTCCTACAAGTACAACTATCCGAACCCAAAAGAAAAATACTTGGTGTTTATCTTTTTTGTCCATCTTTGATTTTTTTTATTTTTTATCTTCATATTTTTTGCAAAAGTGATAGACCTCTTTTTTTTATTTACAAAAAATTGCAATAAAAAAAAAAGAACAAAGATGAAAAGATGAACAAAGATGAAAAAAGATAAACATATAACATTCTTCAACCCAAAATTAAATATTTAATATTCGACTCGACTCAACTCAACTTCATTACAGCCATATAATTGCTACATTTCTAAAATATCAAGACGGTTGAAAAGTTTTGAATATTGTATCTTTAATCTCTTTATACCATGAGCGGCTCAATAAAATTGAAGTCTAAGGCAAAAATTTAAAATATTAATATAATACATTTTTATATTAAATATGTAAAATTATTCTTCTATTTTTTTGAAATGTAAAATTATTAATCAAATTTTCATGTTTAAGTCTTGTTAATACATTATTCTCAATAGATAATATCACTAATATATTTTATTTTTCTTGTAAGATAAATGCTTATAAATAGGATTTAATTAGTTGTGTACTAAAATCAGCGACACACGATCAGAACTCATAACAGTCATCTAAAATTAACGGCGTCTGACAGTAAGTATAATATATTAAATATCAAAGGAATAAATAATTATAGAACCAAAAGATTAAAAGTGATGAAAGAAAAATAAGAGAAAAAAATATATATAAAAAGAAAGTGAGTCGTGCTTTAGTTTGAAATTTTTAAAATTTTAAACATGCTATATCACTTTTTTTCTATACCCTCATAGCATGTCAAATGACCTTCTCTCATTTTATTTTCTTGAGGTCTTTTACATTTTTTGACAAATTTAATATAAAAAAAAGTCTTTTTTAGAGGTATTTTATAAATTAGGAGCATTAAGCAGTTGCCTAATTGGCCTAGCCATGGTGGAGGTGGCCCTGAGAATTTAGGAAAAATTCTCGACGGACTCCTAATTTGATGACTAACTATATTAATTATAGCTGAACAGCTTCTCTCTCGTTTGAAGAGAGAGAAGCTCTGGAAGCTTAGTCTTCCTTACTGTCTCCTGCTCTGGTGAGACCTCTTTGCTCCTCCGTGTGCTTTTCCGAGGGAGGAGCTATGGAGCTTGACTCCATACTCCTCCCTCCCTTTCCTTTTTTCTTTTGTTTCTCGCTGTTTGTTCTTGTTTTTCTTTCTGGTTCTCCTGCCGTCCCTCACGACGCAGCTCTCCGGCCTTTCTCCGATCGCTATCGCCGGCTGGTTGTTGGATCGGTAGAGGTTCACAGCTCCGGCATTTTCAATGCTAGATCTGTTAACTTCCGTCAGCTCAACCATCAGACGCGCCTCACCTCCGTGCTCCTGGACCTCTCCGCGCCCCGCCGCTCCCCTCAGCGCCGCCATCTGGTCATCACGCGCTGGTGCGTGGCCCTCACGCGCCGGCGCGTGGATCTCACTCTCCTGCGAGTGAACTCCACGCGTCTGCGCGTGGCTCCTCTTCACCGGCCTGTGGCTTCTTTGGCTTGCGGCTCCACCACCCTCTCCGACCGATGCAGTTGTTTGTCGTTTTTTGTTGTTTTTGCAGTGTATTTTTGCAGCTTTTGTTGTGTTTTGCTGCTTTGTTTGTGTTGTTTAGGTTACCGTCTCCAAGTTCTTACTGTATTTGATATTTTGTTGGAGACTTTTGTAACCGAGTTATTGTTGTTGGTGCTTTCCTACGGTTGCTCTGTCCCTGCCTTGCTCAGTGGTGCTCGTTGTGCTACTGCGGCCCTCACTCCGGTGGGGACTTTGCAGTGGTAATATCGCCTTTAGTGGCGACCTTCCTTGGAATTTTTTCCAAGACATAGGGCCGTGTCAATTTATTGATACATTCCCTTTTATTTTCTGTTTACTTGCACTAAGCAAGCTGAGATGGGGTCTATTGTTGGGCTGCCCCAACCCATTAGAATTCGTCCCCTCCCCCGTTCCTTGTTGTTGCCCAGAAAAAAAAAAAAAAAAAAAAAAAAAAAAAAAAAAAAGACTATATTAATTATAGGAAAATATACTATTTAGCTTTTATCAAATCACTTGTTGTAATTTAAAATTGATCAAATCGATCATTAAGATATAATTTGTTATCAAATTCTTCCACTGTACCTCTTCTATTTTTTTTTTTTTGACGGAATGTCATATCATATCCAATGGTATTGTAACACATGTATACATTGCATAATCAACTTCACTAAGTCAGTCATGGATAGTCATGTTAAAGCCACATCATTAAAACACCAAGTCACTATATTTGATGTTACAAAAAATGAGGGAGGGTCTACTATGGGAGGGGGTGGCCGCTTTGTTATGGGAGGGGGTGGCTCTGCTGTGGGAGAGGGAAGGTTGTGCCCTCTCCCACAACAGACCCTCCATTTTTTTTTAACATCAAATTTAGTGGTGTGAGGTCTTAATGATAGGGTGTTTTATATTGACAAGGTAAAGCTAATTGTGCAATATATACATGTGTCACAATACTATCGGGAAAGACGTGGCATTCTGTCAAAAAATTTAGCAAAAACAAGACGGAGTGAGTAATTTGATAGCAGATTAAACCTTATTAATCGAACAGTAAGTAATTTGACAAAAGCTAAAACCCAATGGCTCAAACAATGTTTTTTTATTTTTTTTCATAATTATGATACATATTATGGATTCATATCCTATCATATACATATATAGCTATTTAAAGTATATCTCGTGTCATTCAATCAGTAAGTTGTTTGTGTGCAGAAAATTTTATTTATTTTTAAGGTAAGTGATCCATGGTCCACGGTAGTTTATAATAAAATGTCTCAAAAGCTATCTATATGTAACAACACTACTAGATAGGACCTTTCAAAAAAAAAAAAACCACTGCTAGATAGGTAATAAAAATAAATCCTCTGCAAACAAAAAAAGCCTCCTTATAGCACTAGTTGTGGTCTAATTGTGGGATTCAGATTTTCTGCCATTCTTTCCCCAAAAAGGAAAAGAAAAAGTTAAAAAAAGAGTAATAACATGGATTGTGATAGGGAACGCTTGCCCGAGCAACAGAGGAGCCCCTCTCATAAATTCCTACCCTACGGAATATCCACCTTATTAATGCTAAATATAATTCAGTGTCTCCACATTCAGACGAAAGAAAATATGAAGCATTATTATTGTTGTGTCTCACAACTAATATTGACGTTGCACCAAATTATCAACCACATGGCTGGGCCATATTCCCCAAGATCTAAGCTTCCAATGGTGCCCCCCTTTCCTGTTGAAAAAAAAAAAAAACAAAACAAAACAAAAAGAAACAAGGAAAGCTTCCAATGGAAAGAATCTTGTTCTAGGGATGAATTTTAGGTGGTCAAAATTCAAGCAGTCATATGCTTTCAAAGTATACGAAACAAATTCAGTTACCCAAATGGTTATTTGCTAGTCAAATGACAAATATGAATAAACAAATATGCAGTTCTGCATTTGAAGTGTATGTGAAAATTTTATAAGAATAATATTACTCTTCACACCTATTTATTATACTCATTTTATACTGGTTGCGTATTTTAAGTGGTTTTTATGTCAGGCACTTTAAAAAAAAAATCACTTAAAACACGTTACATCAACCGGTACTACACCTCAATCACAACATTGAGATGATATACCAATACTTATCAACCATTGTTTAAAAAAGAAAAATTTAATAACTACATCAAACAAGTAAGATTGAGGTATAATATGTAGTATTACTTATAAAAATTAAAAATACTCTTTTATTTTATTTTATTTTTTAAAAATGCTATATACTACGTCTCTATCCCGCTAAGTTTGATTTGTTTTTTTCTTTTTCTTATTAAGGGATAGTCCGATAACTGATAAACACCGTAAGACCAATCCTGTAAAATGAGAGTTAGATGAAAGCGTATTACTACCTTGAAAAATCGTTGCATCCTTTGTTCTCGATCCTACCAACCCCAAGGTGTATTCTCAAGAACTACCATCACCCATTAAAGACCGAAGGCTAAGAGGGTTGAAACTTGAAAGTTAGTGGAAAAAGGTTAGGTGTAGGCTGTAGGCTGCAGCCACAAGTTGGACAAATAATTAAAAACTAAGGCACAAACTTGCAAGTAATTTTGCTTTAAAACCCTCCTCTCATGACAAGATAACCTTCACAATCTCCCTCCCGCACAACAACTACGACAAATAAGAGCAAACCAGACCAGCGGAGGAGACGCCGTCCCTTATCTCCAACCTATCTTCTCCACCTTTCCTCCGAAACCCGTTCAAATGGATCCCAACTCCCAAGCCCATGAAAACCCAGATACCAAATCCTCTGAAGAACAAAACCCACTTGCCATTGTACCCTCCAAAGACCAAACCACCGCACCGCCATTTGCCACGGCTTCACTCTCTCTTTCTCTCTCTACAATCCTCCCCACCTCATTCTCGTTCCAACCCAAAATCCAATCCTTATTTTCCCACCAACCAAACAAGGTCAAGGTCCCCACCCAAGCCTCCTCCCTCGCCCACCTCTCTCTCTCCGCCACCTCCCTCTCGCCCACTCCCTCCAAACTCTCATTCAAGTCCACAGTCTCAGCCAATCCCCTCCAGAACCCTCTAACTCTCGGTCCTCGCCGGCCCTTAGACCCTTCCAACGGGGCTGGAATTCGTCGAGCTGCCATCGTTTGGTTCCGCAACGATCTTCGCGTCCATGACAATGAGTGCCTCAACACCGCGAACAACGAGGCCATGTCGGTCTTGCCCGTGTACTGCTTCGACCCGAGAGACTATGGGAAATCGTCTTCTGGGTTCGACAAGACCGGGCCATACCGCGCCTCGTTCTTGATCGAGTCGGTGTCGGACCTCAGGAAGAACCTCCAGGCAAAAGGGTCGGACCTGGTGGTGAGGGTTGGGAAGCCCGAGACGGTCTTGGCTGAGTTGGCGAAGGCGGTAGGTGCTGACGCTGTGTATGCTCACAGAGAGGTCTCGCACGACGAGGTTAAGGCAGAGGAGAAGATTGAGGCGGCGATGAAGGATGAGAGTGTGGAGATCAAGTACTTCTGGGGTAGTACTTTGTACCATCTTGACGACTTGCCGTTTAAGCTGGAAGATATGCCAGCGAACCACGGTGGGTTTAGGGAGAAAGTGAAGAGCTTGGACGTGAGGAAGACTATTGAGGCATTGGAACAAATGAAGGGGATGCCTGCTCGTGGTGATGTGGAGCCCGGGGATATTCCTTCATTGGTGGATTTGGGGCTTAACCCATCGGCGACAATTGCTCAGGTAGGACTTTGGTTTTGTTTTTCTGTTATACATGTCTTTTGGGTGCTGTGCTAGCTATGTCGATATGTTATGGAGTGGTTTCTTTGGATGTTTTGGTTTGATCTCATTGATTCTGTCATTTGAATTTTTTATGTCAATTTTGTGATTTGAGGAGAAACGGATTAGTTTTTTTGGTTTGATCTCATTGATTCTGTCATTTGAATTTTTTATGTCAATTTTGTGATTTAAGGAGAAACGGATTAGTTTTTTTAGCAGGATATAATGAGAAGAGGAATATTGAAAAGGTGAACTATTTTATGTAAGCATCTTCTTGATGGTCAACCTTTTAAAAGATAGTGTAGTTGATTAGAAAATGCTAATAATCTTAACAAAAGAGTGAATAGTATTAATTACAATGGGAATTATAAAGTGACACTTCTTTCGTCATTAACTATGATGTGTGAAATGCTAGAATACAATAATTATGATGGGCGAATCAATATGCACCAAAACTAGTGGTCAACCCGAGTGAAACAAATGCTACTTGGGAGTATATGCATAATGAGGATGAAAATGCAATGGACCGTGTACACTTGGAAATGGGATTATGGATTGCTTGATTATATTGAGTTGAAATGGGAGAGGTTTTCTTGTTCTCTAAACTATTTACTGAAGTATGAAGCTTGGATGTCTCATAATAGATGGTACTCCTCTGGGTATAATGGCCTTAGATCCTCTACTTTTTTATTAGATCTCACTCCCTTAATTTTTGTGCTTTTGCCTTGAAAGTTTAGCTAAAGTATGAAGGTATTTTTTTCTGGATCACAGAAAGTTTTACCAGGTAACAACAAGCTGAACATGGGGCGGTTCTGAATTTTTAAGTTTAGCCTGTATTTATAATTCAGGTGTACTGCTTATAAGCACATACTTTGCCCACAGCATTAGTAGTCGTTATAGATTGTATAGGATGTGCTTGGGTTGTGTGCATTTGCATCAAACTCAAGACTTTACAATTTTTTCATCCCTTCACATAATTCTTGACCAACATATTAGATCTTCTATGTTGATTTGCTTTTATTATTATGTTGCAACTTTTTTGCTAGGCATACTCCTCTAAACTGCAGACATTATTGTTTTCATGACGCATAGTGCTGCTAGTATTCAATAGTCGTTATTTCTATAGAAAAAAACTCGGTTACATTATTGTCATTTATGTCCTGTAGGATGGAACACCAGCTGCCAATGCTTCCATGGTAGGAGGTGAGACTGAAGCACTTCAGAGGCTTCAAAAATTTGCAGCTGAGTACCAAGCACAACCTCACAAGGGGACCAAGGATGGCAGCAATGACAGCATATATGGTGCTAACTTTTCGTGCAAAATTTCTCCATGGCTAGCCATGGGATGCCTCTCTCCCCGCTCTATCTTTGATGAACTGAAGAAAACGGCTACCAGGTGTGCTTCACTCTAGCTTTCTTTTTCATGATGCTGTAATTTTTTTAAACTATTATGTTATGTACTCACTATCTGATGATATTATATGATTGCTAGAACTATTTCTGCTTCCTCAAACGGGAATGATGGTGGCTCACCTGATACTGGAATGAACTGGTTGATGTATGAGTTGTTGTGGAGGGATTTCTTCAGGTAACTTTACTGACCATAATGCTTGGTTTGCACTAACAATAGTATCTCACGTTTCCTTGGCGTTGATAAACTTGCCTTACCTTTTGGCTCTCATATTTGAATCCTATTTCATGGTATACCTTTGGTTTCTAAGAAGACTAAAAGCCTGTTTGGGATTGTGTTAAAGAGCTTAAAAGTGTTTTTAATGTATAAAAAGCTATGCCAAGCACAAATGGACCCGTTAATTAAAAAACTTAAATATTTTTTATTTATTTTTTCCTAAAAAGCTTTTTCAAACTTTTTCTATAGACAAAAGCTTTATTTCCTAATACAAATCATTAGTAATTTCACTTCCTTCGTCCTGCAAAGATAGTGGCGTTAATTGAAGTTGAATCATGTCAGTTTCATTTCTCTCAAGCGTACTGAAGTTTTACATCACCTGTTAATTGCAGATTCATTACCAAGAAATACAGTTCAAAACAGCTTGAAGCTGCTCCAGCTACAGCCTGTACGGGTGCCTTTGCTTAAGCAAGAAAATGGCCTGCAAATTAATAGGAAAATTTGTTCTGGGATGTCAGCTGCTTGCGGTTCTTTATAATTTCCAAGATGTAGCTGTTAAATGTTGGAGTAGACTTGTTTGAAAAGAGTTGTTCCTTCTTGAACTTTTCTGGCTGCCAAATAAATGATTGAATATGAAAACTTTGCATTGTTCTAGAGATGGCTAGTTTTGCCTTTATAAAAAAATTTGTGTTCATGTGCTCTCTTGTGAATTACAGATCCTTTTGGCTCTGCTTCTCATTCTTTATTTTTCATCTTTCTATTCAAGGAAATATATGGTTCAATCACCAATGAATGAAATTCTATATAATTTGTAGTTTCACCTCTTCTACACACATATTTATACATGCAAGATGGAAGCAATATAAATTTAGTTTGAAGTAATACTAATCTTCACATTCATTTATCACATCCATTTTACATCAGTTAATGTAATATGTTTTAAGTAGCCTTTTTTTTTTTTTCTTCAAGTGGTTGACATGAAAAATCACTTAAAATATATCATGTCAATCGGTGTGAAATTAATGTAATAAATAGGTGTAAAGAGTAACATTACTCTTTAGTTTGTTATCATTTGTTATCCACTTGATCTCCCATTTGTCGGTGTTTTAAACAATTCAATTCCCAATAGCTGTAAACAATTGAATTCTATGCAAAATGACAAGCTAAAACCTATTTTTTAAAGTTTAGTTAGCACTTTCCAAAACCTGCATTCAACCGTTTATCTACTTTCCTTCTCTATATTATTAAAATAATCACTTTTTAAATTTTTTACTCAAAGAAAATCAGCAGTAGCTCGCATGAACCCATTTCGCAAATTAGATGAAATCAAACAAATTGCAAATCAAATGAGGATCCTATCATCATACAAATCGGACGAATACTCACAAATCGCAAACAAAAAATTAGACAAATTAGACGAAAATCAGTCACTAGGTTGTGGAAGGTGAAGCCGTGTATCTTGGCGGTGGTGGCTCTATGCGAGAAAGAAAGAAACAGGAGGGACGATGGCTTTGAGCAACGGTGCTTCAAGAGACAGAATAAAGGTGGTGACAAAAAGAATAATTAAATAGTGAAGCTTCATTGGAGAGAAAAAAATAAAAAGGAAAGGAGAAGCGTTAAGAGGGAGAGAGAAAAATGAATAAACAAAAGATGGGTTGATGAACAATGTCATGCCACTGTTCACAAATGGATGAAAAAAAAGCATTTTGCATTTTGTTTACATAACATGAAGGATGAAATTTTTAGTGATTTGATTAGCCATTTTAGCTAATAGGAGAAAATGGCTAAGCCATTGAGATTGCTCTAATATGTTTTCAAGTAGTAATTTTTTGAAAAATCTGATCAACTTTCATATATCAAAAAAAGGAAAATCTAGAGCTTTTGAAAAACTCTAAGATAGCAGAGCATTACACTCTAAGATTACAAGATCATAGATACACCTTGGAATTTCTTCCATCAATACCCTATTTATGACATTTAAAATCGCTTCTTTGGCCAACCCATGTGCCGCATAATTGGTAGATCGCTTGGTATGGCAGATTTGCCAACCCTGAAGCACTTGGAGAACAGTCTCGATATCAGCTACTATATGACCATACTTGCTCCAGTTTTGTCCCGATTCTTGAACTGCATTCACCACTTAGAGCGAGTTGCCCTCTAAGATAATCTTTGAGAGCCCCAGATCTCTGCTAAACTCAGCTGCATGTAAGGCCGCAATTGCTTCCGCCACTAAAGGCTCCAGGCAAAGTGCTACAGTGTTACTTCGTGCCGCAATCACCCTTCCCATGTAGTCTCTGGCTATTATTCCTTCCCCCATCTGATTATTGACTGAGTCTAGGGCTGCATCCCAGTTCACTTTGTAAATATCCTGTGGTGGAGGGCGCCACTGTACCATTTCTATTAGTCTTTGATCTGAAACTTCCACCCCTTCCCTAGTATTTGCCAACTGGAAGGCATGATGTGAGCTAATAGCCTCCTGGATAAGTAAATTTGGAAGTGTAAAGTCTCCCCCATGAATTACCTTATTTCTTCTAAACCAGAGACGTTGCACCAACACACCAAAAAGTTCAAATTCCTCCTCGGTGCATTTATCGCTCAAGGCTTCTATTAGTTCCACAAAATAATCACCTCCCGTCGTACACTTTTGGAATTTCGTCGCACATGCCCCCCAAACATCATTAGAGGAGGGGCAATTTCACAAGATATGCATGATACTTTCACCTTCCAACTTACATAAATGACAATAGGAATCCAGAACAATACCTTTCTTCTTTAGATTTTCCTTTGTTGGGAGAATGTCATAACATGCCCGCCACAGGAACATTTTCATAGAGTTCGGAATTTTGGGTCTCCAGATAGTAGACCATATTTTGTTGCAACCAGGCCCTTTGGAACTTTCACCTCTGTCCCTCTCATATTTTTCCTTCCCTAGATGATAGGCACTTCGAACTGTAAAATCTCCAGATGACGTGCTCCGCCAAATCATCACATCTCTCTGTCCGTAGCGACTAAGAGGTATTTTACCAATGATATCTGCCTCTTTGTGATTAAGAACTTCTGCAAGTAAAGACAAATTCCACCATTTCGTTTCAGGGTCAATTAATTCTGCCACAGTTGCATCAGATGCCAAAATCCGTCTTGGGGATTGAATTGTAAAAGATGTAGGGCGGGGAAGCCATTTATCGCTTCATATTTTAACTGAATTCCCATCCCCAATTCTCCACATACACCCCTCCGATAATAACTCCCGAGCCGAGCAAATACTCCGCCAAGCAAAAGAAGGCCTCTTACAAAGCTCCACTGTCAACATAGAATCTTGGGGAAAAATTTTGCCTTCAAGATACGAGCGGCCAAACCATTAGGATTTTGTAAGAGCCACCAGCATTGTTTAGCCAAGAGAGCTTTATTAAAACAAGGTAAATCACGAAAACCCAAGCCTCTTTTAGCTTTTGAAAATCTCATCTTCTCCCAGCTCATCCAGTGAATTTTTGATTGATTCTCCTTGTGGCCCCACCAAAAGTTTTGCATCATCATAGAGTTTAGTTCTCGATCACTCTTGGGAATCAAGAAGAAAGAAAGAGCGATAAATGGCTTAACCATTACAGGATATCATTTCATTTCACCAAATCGGCATCCAATTGCAAAGAAAGAGCGAGAGAGAGACCCTCTCAATACAGAGCACAATCTATGCATGGTTGATTGGGGAGGATATGTCTATTGGTCCATGGGTTCTTTTTCCACTCTTGCTGTTTGTTGGACGAAGTTGTCTCCTTGGCCCTGGTGCTAGGGCTGTGTTGAATTCCGACATTTTGACTAACGATTCGTTGCCGACCCATGTAGGTTGGCTTTTGACGGCAGGCAAAGTTGGGGGTGGAGATCCATTTGCATTTCCGACGAAAGTCGAAAGCGGGAGCAAAAAGGATACTCCTCGTTTTTTTATAGAATTTGGACTCACCTCCACTTTTTTTTTTAAAAAAAATAATAATAATAATTAAAGTATAAAACACCTAACCTTCCTTCCCCAGTGTCATTCGACTCTTCATTTCGCTCTCTCTCTCTCTCTATTTGGCTAAGAGGAAAGGTCTTCGTCTCAAATCTAGGACGAAGATAGTTTAGATCTCTTTTGACGCTTTTGCCTAAATTTACCACCGATATTTCAAAAGTGGAGGTCGGGCAAAAATGACCTTTATAAAAACAAATCAGAGGTCATTCTAACTTCCCAATAGTGGCAGAAACGGAAAGCGAAAAGCCCATTTCTAATTCCATCACCTCTTATGAACATCCCTACCTATTGCATTGGCCTTAAATGTTCACTTCGTTATACATCTTGTATCTCTTGGGATTGAATTTCCCTCACCCACTAAATCTTTTGAAGAAAAAGCATCAAATGTATGTTATTCTTGTTGAAAAAAAAAAATTACAAAGCAATTTTACTCTACAAATATTTGGGCCATCTTGTCATGTATATGTCTTGTCACATATCTATGCGAAAGATACATATATCTTCTCAGACTATTGTCTTCTAAGAATGGCAATGGTGGACTTCCATTTGTCCCGGCTTGATCAAAATTATCAATGCCCGCCATCCAGCAACAGGATTCCGATCTTGTGGTAACACTTCATGTAGAGGATGAAAACAGCAAAGAAAGCCGCGCATATTATAGCAGTTTTCAAGTTTTGTCCCAGAAATTAAAAA
Source organism: Betula pendula (assembly GCA_900184695.1). Taxonomy (NCBI): domain Eukaryota; kingdom Viridiplantae; phylum Streptophyta; class Magnoliopsida; order Fagales; family Betulaceae; genus Betula; species Betula pendula. The sequence goes on along the minus strand of FXXK01000598.1, from coordinate 280,198 downwards.
GGGACCAGACAGAAGAAACATTGATAATATCCTTTCATATGATGCCTGAAACTTTGAGGGAAGACAGCACAACGAAAATAATCCAAAGCAACATGAAGTACACGCAGGTAATCCAGGCCCAATGCCTTGGCCCTCCCAGCTCTGCTCCCAATGTAAGACGCCTAAATACCAGAACAGCAATGCACCCTACAGAAGTAGAGAAGAAAACAAGCAAAGAGAAGCTTAGTCCCTCCGCATTCTGGATCCGCAGTGGTTCTCTATATGCGATGAAATTGTATGCCGTATCAATCAGCCACGGAATGCCGATGCCAACATATATATTCACCGAATTGCTGCAAAAAGAAAGAGGTAAAAAGCAATATGAGTAGCTGACAAATGCCACACTGCCCCTGCATTAGAATAGCATCCACTAGCTTGGCCAGTGAATTGAAAGTCTTTACTCATGGACCCTTGCAATACTTAGTCTCCCCTTCTCCCTTGGACTGAAAAGGGTCACACATATGAAGAGAAGAGACAAACTACAACTTTTAGTTTGAAAATCAAACTTAAAAAAGGAATTCTAGAGAAGAATGAAATGGGAGTAGCACAATCTAGAGTTGTATATCGCACATTGACTAATTGCACTACTTGACTACATCACTCAAATACCAATGGTCACATTGTGGATTAAGGTGTTTTTTTTTTTTTTTTTGCAATAGACTTTAATGAGAACCAACAGAGAGTTAAACTATATACAGTATTGTCTCTGCTGGTTCTCATGAACGGGGCATGTGTCCTCTCTTGGTTCTCATGAGATGAGGAGTAACGATCATTATTGACATTTAACAAGTAACTTCTAGCCTGGTGAATTGTATTCAACCAATTAAAAGAAACTTGGAAGGATAGAAAATTTCTTCAGTTTAACCATTGGAATATCATCCAGAAACGTCCTCCTTGAAAGATTTAGGTTTCTATCCCACATCCTAATATTAATATGTAAAAGAGGCCTAAAATTGGAATTGACTTTTGAGTTACACCTGCAAGTGATGTTTGCAATGGCAGAGTCCGCTGTTGTCTGACGTTCAGCAGCAATCTTACTTGCCACTAAGTCTGGCCATGAAGTTCCACCTGCTAATGCTGTAAATGCTATGACATATGCATTTATTCCTGAAAAAAAAAACATATAACATAAAAAAGGGATGTTGGATTTATTTTAAGCAGTTATATTTGTCATCAACCACATAAAGGGAGCTGGGATTTTTATGTTTAGAGAGGAAGAAAACCTGTGACACAACTTATAAGATCTGTCAGCTCAGTTACAATGTAAGCTATCCCACTGATGAAAAGGAGAGAGCAGATGAAGGCAATCCAACCATGGACAATCTGGTAAGGAGGCACAAAAGCAAACAGTAGTCTCCATGGTACAAGAAGCAACTGCCAGGAAACTCTTGCTAGTCGCAGATAGACATTGTTCAGTTTTCTTGATTCTGTGCTTTCCAACTGTTCAGGGAAAGAATAATTATTCACCAGAAAATAATGATGATACTTGGAAGGTATAAAATATTAAACAATTGAAAAAGTAAAATCTACACATCCCTGTGATCACCCGACTAATGCATTTAAAAAAAAGTAGCAGGTTCCAAACCAATCTAATATAATTCACATGAGCCATATCTCTAGTCAGCAATTTAAAATATGAAAGCTGAAGGCAGGGCATTGGATTTTTTTTTTTTTCTAAGCAATACAGGAAGCACAGGAAGGGGCTACAGACAGGAGCTAAAAGAGAGTTACAAGATACAAAACAAAAAGAATTATGAGAAGCAACCCATTTTGCTGCAATATGAGCTCTGCTGCTTGCCTTCCTGGACATCTTCGAAGCTTTCCAGCTAGGAAAGAGACCAAGATGAATATTTAAGTCCCTGAAGAGAGGCTCGATTCTCCAGTCTAAAATAAAATTGGGACTGTTAACAGCTGGATGTGTGTGATTATTGAGGCTATGGGAGACAAGTTTTGTTTGGAACTTAGCACTGAAGAGGATTCATGTGGGGTTATGCTCAGATTGGAAATGGTGAAAGGGTTGTTGGTTGAAAGGGATTGTCAAGGTTTTGGTGGAGTTTTAATGAATGTAGGCGAAAGTGAGATTTAGTGGGGGACCAAGCTGAAGGTAGAAAATTCAATAAGTGAAGAGAAGGTTGAGAAAGTGGTTCAACATTCGCATCAGATTGACTGGGTTTAAGAGATTCTACATTTAATTTTTGCTGCTCAAGCTCTGTCATAGGTAAAATATCGTAACCTGGGTGGTTCGATTCGAACTGAACTGAACTGAATCTCCTTCTAGCGCAAGGGAATTTGTAGGATTATGAGTGAGCCAGTTTGGGTCAAACTGACCCTGTTCCTCCATTTGGACTTCCTATGGTTCCTTTGTTCTAGCCATAGAAGGCTTGCTTGGATTTTGATTCACATGGACAAAATCACAGGTGTGCAGCTTCACCTGGTTTTTGACATTGTGCTGACTAATCGATTGAAACCCTGTTGTTCTCATCTCAGGGCCATATTTTCCTTTGAATGGAGATTCCTGTTTTTCTGGACAAATTGATAGTGCATGGCCCAATCATCTACATCCAGAACAGAAATCCTTGAGTCCGGAGGGAAGTCCGTGAATTTGGGTCCAATAAGTCCCCGTTGTGAATTGAAGCTCTTTTAGAGTAGCTCCAGGTTCCCAAATTTTTAGAAATAGAGGGTTGCCCTTGATATTCTATGGAATCTGATTCAGAACTCTTTCTTGGTCTTGAGAATTTGCAAAAGTGAAAAGGAATATATTTATGTCGATTTCTTCTATGGATAAAGAAGAAACAAAGTTCTAGACTTGCTGAAGAGTGGCTTTGAGAGTTGTTTTTGGGATGGTTTTGAGAAAAAAAAATACTGCTAACTAAAGTGGGATTAGATTTAGTAACAGTTCCTTGGTCAACAGGAAGAAGATCTGATGAGTTTTCTTGTCAATTAAGGGTTTCAGTTTGGAGAATAATGCTTTCTATTGTTAGAATATAAATCAAACGATTAAATTCGTCCCTTTCTGTCAGCTTAAACTTTTGAAATAAGTGATGATTTAACATCTATATTAAAAGGAGTTTGGGCCATAAGGAAGAAGAAAATGAATAAAGGGACGGGGAGAAAAGCAAAACTAGGGGCTGTTTGGTTGCTATTTTGGAAACAGAAAACTGTTTCCAAAACAGCAAAACGCGTTTTTGTAGCGTTTGGCAAACCGTTTTAAAAACAAAAACAAGTGAAAACGAAAACACTAAAAACAAAAATCTGGAAACAACTTATACATGTTTCCAAAAATAGTTTTCAGTGTTTTCATTTAGTCTTTCTTTGTTTTTCTTCCACTGTCATGAGAGATATTATATACATTGTTATGCATATAATTATATATTATATACTTATATAATATATAAGTATATTATATTAAGTATATTATATACTTATATAATATATACATATATAATATATTATATTTAATTATTTACATACTTTTATTAATATTAGTATACTTATGACATCAATGATAATATTATATAATATATATCATAAATTATTTAATATACTTATAAATTATAACATATAGCATTATAGCATATAAGTATAACATATAACACAACATAAATTTTTATATATACTCTTAAATTATAAGATAAAGCATTATAACATATAACATAAATTATTGAATGTACTCATAAGTTTCTATATATATATATATATACACACACACACACACTCTCGTATAAAACTTGATTTTATACGAGCTTGTTTACAAACGTTAACCGAGTTGAACTGAATTTAAACTTGTATGCATTGTTTAATAATTGAGCCTATTTTTGTGTTCATGAACAACCCATTTAATTAATAATTGAGTCGAGCTCGAGCTAAACCTAATCTAGCTAAGTCTGAGTATATTCCCGAGTAGCTTTGTTCATTTACAGACCTCTGCTTCACTTCCATAGTAATTTTTCTCTTATAAAACAAAAAACAAAAAACAAAAAAAAAAAATTTGTTTTATGTTTTTGTTCTAGAAAACATTTTCAGAAACAAAAACAGAAATTGATTTGCCAAACTAGCCCTAACAAGTTCAAAGAAGGTTAAGGGAAAACAGGAGATAGCCGGGTGAAAACAAGAAAGAAAGAAACCTGAAAGCTGAATGCTGAGCTAGAGCACACGGGGAGAGCTCTACAATGAGAGCTGGGAAAACTATTGCTTAGGGCATTAGATGTTTAAATCAGTGAGGTAAGATTCTATACACTCTTTCAAAATAATCAAATGGGAAGATGATTCAAAGGAAGTTGCACTCCGAAAAGTACTTCAGTTAATGCTGTTGAACAAGGGAAAAGAAGAGGAACAGTATGTAAACTAAGATTTTTTTTAAAGCATTCAACATATAAGGCATGAAATATGATACCGTGAGTGCATCCACAAATTGTCGTTTCCAAAGTTTGAGCACATGAGAATCTTCTAAACTGATCTTGTTTTGGATATCATTGTTAGAGCATTCAGCACCATCATAGGTTCCAGGCACTTTTTGATACGCTTGACCTGCATACATAAACTTTCAGACACAGAAATCTAAATTTTGGTTTAAAAGATGCTAGACAAATAGAAAGTCCCATAACATTATGATGCATAACAAAGCACTGTATTATAGAATAATCGTGTTTCATTCTTTTTCCCTCGCAAGTTTCCATGGCTTTTGAATACCTGAAATTTAATCCAATTTTGCAGTACCTTCACTCCATTTCATGTGTATTTATTAACAAATACACAATTTATTCACAATTTCATTAAATAGATGACATATGTCATAAAACCTAATACCTTGTAGGTAAAAGAACGTGCATCTCAACACTGGTCCAGACCTAATCATATTATCCCTAATTGGAAGGAGCTTCTACTCATCTTCCTGCTCTTCTTACAATAGACACAATCCAAAAAATCTGTTTACAATTTTCTCCTTCTAACGTTTAGGCCATTGAATACCCTAACAAAGCAAAGCAAAGCAAAAAAAAAAGAAAAAAAAGGACAAGTAAGCAAATGACACCAAATACCCAAAAAGCTTATCAAATGAAGGAGTTCCTAGGCCTTATTCTTGGTGTAATATAAGAGAAGTGAATGCATCTGATAGCTGATAAATTAGATGATTATGATTGGTACTGTTCCAATGAAAATCAATGTTGATGGATGTAGACCTGGCTCTACAAAACACTTGGCAATAGACCTCCGATCACATACAAAACCAATGTAACATACATGGACTATATATTAAGCTACTACTTTCATTCTTATCACAGTACATGACTCCATTACCCTTCAATCCATTCATCTTTTTCATAAATAACAACCAGTCAGATCTCAGACCAGAAAGAAAAGAAGGAGACTTGCACCTAAATCATCATATCCTATAATAATTCCAAAATCAGATCCAAATCTTAGATCGATTACGAGAAAAGCGAAACCTAAATTGCAGTATTAGCAAACCATTCCACCTAAATAAGTCACATTTTTCTTGTTAAAAGTAAGAAGAAATGGTTCCACTTCATATTAAAGACTTTCAGACCGTTTCAGGCAATAAATTTCCATTACCTTAATTAGAATATTTGATCACATTTAGGCATGTTAGAAACATACCTGTTTCACTTGTTGAATGGATGGAGAAAATATCAACAATGTCCCTGGTTTCATCTTCACCAAAATTTATCTCAGAGTACAGATTACAAGCATTGCCCTCATACTTGCATGATGTGGCTTCCACCGGCACCCAGTCCTCTGGCCTCTCAGTTCTTTCCCTGGAGATACAGAAAAACTCAGAGGCAGAAAATCAAGGTAGCCCAACCAGAAAAAAGTCACTGACTGCAGCCAAAAGACAAAAGAATACCACATGTCCCATAATGGAAAACAAATTTTAAAAACTATAAAAGATCAAAAGACAAAGAGAATATACAGAGGAAGAGACAAGTAGGGCCAACGCTTGTCTTGAGCATAAGCATGAATCAGCAGCAATCCAAACTGCAGAACCGTCAATAAGGCCTCCCACAGGGTAACCACATTTGGAGTCCATACCTACAGCATGATGTTATGTCTTTTCTTTACAGAGTTCTTGATACAAAGTAATCATCCATTTTTTAGGTATAAAAATACCAATTCCATGGAGAGCTGTCCAAAGAAGACAACCAGATCAACACCTCCTATGCCTATTGATACCGTACCCATCTAATGAAACCCAGCTATAATTACAAATATCACCAGTTATGAGTGGTTTTGATGATGGCCAATAATTGAGAGCATAGGCTAGCATGGCCTATGTGAAATCAATTTATGCACTGTGTATGACATATAGCCATTGGCCAAAAGACATGGGAGCATATATTAGAACCGCTGAATTGCATACCAAAGAATTTAGGAGCTACATGAGAACTCTCATCTGAAGAAATAAATTGTACAACATGATTGTGGCTAGAGGAAAAAAAAATCATGATGGCTCATAAAATGGATAAAATTACTTTAAATTACCTCTAATATTATGTACAACCAAATATAGGCCCAAAAAGACCAAAATAGCTCCACTAGCCAAACTCCTATATCAGATATCTTTTTCAACTCTCCAGCTTTTGGAACTACAACACAAACAGCATGGATAGGGAAAAGGTCGAATGCAGCAGAACCAACAAGCGTTGCAGGACCCAAACCTATACATATTATACAGAATGTCAAAAATATGTAAACTATGAAAAGTATTCATCACAAATGTTATGCATATACCGAGTCAAACATGAAGACAATTTAAAGAGGAAGACAAATAAATCGCATAGTGACATCATTCATCATTACTGATATCTCAGTGCATTTCCCTTATTGAGTGGAATGGAGGAAAGGAATTTGATGGATCCTATTTTTCAGCAGCAAAATATAAGATCTCTTAGCAGTCATACATGTATAAACACAAATATCAAAGACCCCTGGGAAGGGGGAGGGGCCAAGGGGGGAAGAGAGGGATTTCAAGTTTCTTCAAATATACTGGACATCTGAAGAGAATTTATTCACATTTTAAAAAATAAACAGCTTGTTGATGTAGTGGACTGTTACCTAGTATGCATCCTATAATGATAGAGAATGGTATAAATCAGTTGGAAGAGGTATACATAGAAGTATGGTACAGGAAAATAAGAACCTGAATATGCAACATAAATTTCAAATCCTGAAGGATTATAGAGTTCAGTAAGTTAGCATAAATTCCAGAACTATTTTCCTATTTCTACAGAGGAAAGAAACAATGTTATAAAACAAACCTCCAGCATACAGGTCACCAATGTTTCTTAGGGCATCAATAGTGGCTAATGATATTTGTGGAAAGCTAGTCCCAAAGGCCAGTAGGGTAATGTCTGCAATCGTGTAATTCCACACCTTTTCATATCTAACAATTTCAGCATTAGTGGAAGGATCTATCTCTACCACTTTCCGTGTTTGCTTCACAACATTTTCCATAGAGCGGAAGAATCGAGCAGTTATAGCTGACAATCCGATGAAACAGTAAGCCAGACCTAGAAAATATATTAAGGCCCTAAAACCATTCCCAAGGGCAGTTTCACCAGGAAATAGCAAGTAGCTTTCACATTTTTCAAGCCCAAGAATGTTGGAAACACCAGCTATCTTTTCTACAATTTGCTTATGTGCAGAGGCCATCTAAAAAAGCTCTGAATCGCAGTTCAAGCATGCAACATCTATGACTCCAAGAAAACAGTAACAAGATCTGATAGACAAAAGCAGTTAGCTTCAAATCAGTAAGAATGACCATGAATCAAAAAATTATCAAGGGACTGGTGAAAGAGCACCAATAGAAGTCTACAACATGGATGTTACTAGATCTAGCAAACCAAAAGGGTTGTATGCATTGAAGGTTTTGCATTTTTTTTTTGTTTCTATATGTAGACAAATCTGTCTCTCCCATAGGCAGAACCGGGGAGAGCGAGAGGGGGCAAATGACCCCCTGCCCGGCTGTTTTATCCAAAGTTCAAACTGTGTATTGCTAGGTTTTGGCAATTTCTTTAATGTTTTTTTGGTTCAACTTCTTCTAGTGTTATATCTTCAAACTACAAATTCAATTTTGCTACCCAGAACAATGTTGTACATAAACCACCATCTCACGCATGCAGGTTGCAGACGTTTAGTTCTTACCATTGGTGATAGGGCTTAAAAGATAGCTGATTAAAACAGCTGTGGCGCGACTTTTTACAGTTGTCAAGTGGCTTTGCGCAAGGCTGCTTCCACAAGTCCCAGATCATATCACCATTACTTTCTTACTCAGGTCATACAGTGTGCACAATGCGGATTCTTAAGAATAGGTCCATGAATGGTAATACATCACCGTTACCCAACAAAACAGAACCTAACAACTTTTCCTAGAAGCCAATTAGAATGGGCCTATTGGTGTCAACTTATTGTAAATATGAGATTTATAAGAATTAATGTGATAATGAGATCAAGGTAATTCTAGCACTAAAATAAAAAATAAAAAATAAAAAATGTTTGTTCTAACCACTAAAATAAATTCTTAATTCCAAGTCCAGACTATAGTAAATCTTGTTTCAGTTGTTCCTATTATTGTTAATTGTTTTTTTTTTTCAACTCTTATCTTTAAATCTTGGCTCCGCCACCGGTTGCTCCGATTCAATAGCCACTCTATGAGGCTATCAAGTGCCACTTCTAAGCTCAATATAACATCTTTGAATAGAAATTCAATACCCACCAAAATAAATAAACTCCAAGTTACTAACTTAATGAAGCCCTTCAGCCAAACCAAATCATGTGCAAAATCTTTGATTTTTAGCATGAAATCTACATGCATGCAAGTATGCAACAACAAATACATTTCCATATTTGAGCACACAAAAGAACAAAAAGTTTAAGAAAGAAAAAACCCACTATTCGCAGTGGATCTTCACTCAAACCAAACAATTCGATCTCAATTTTAACTTAAAAAATAAGTAAGTTAGCATCGAAAAACAAGAACAGTAGAGATTACGAATATACCCACCGCTTAAACCGCGAACTAAACGGTCGCTGGCAGAGCAATCGGTGGCCGGAGCGCCGGAGACAACGTGGCGAAATGCCTTTCCAGAAGTAGGAAAGAAAATAAAAAAATGATGATGACGAAATTTTTTTTTTTTTTGGCCTTTTGAGAGAAGGTAGTTTTGTTAATTGAAAGCAAATTACTGTTGATAAAGTATTATTTTGTCGTGGTCAAAGCGAAAAAGGGAAAACAATTGAGGAAACAAGAATCACGTGAAAATGAGATCGGGAGTCGTCGGAAAGGCTAAGATCAAAATAAATTTTAGAATATTCGGCTACTATTGTGATTTGTGTGGGCCCCTTCATATTTACAGCCTAAATTATTAACAATTTGAACAAAAAAATTACAATAAATCCTAATCCAAACGAGGAAGTACAAAGAAAAATAGTATGTCTTCAAACTTTTTTTCACATGTCGATATATGATTAGAACTTGTTAATTTTGTAATAATTGACGTAACAAAATCAATCGCATACCAACATGTATCAATATAATTAAGTATGCATTATAAAAATAATTTCATCCCCACATGGAGAGACGTCCTTAAAAACAACAAATTTTATTTGAAAAATACTACACCCTCACTCACACTCCCTTAAATACACACTAAAAATTATCATTAATTTTTTTTTTTTTAATGAATAAGTAAATTTCATTAACTAAACAAGTCCTTACAACGAGGAACACAGCTACAAACTGTAGCTACAAATAAAACAATCAACTATTAAGCTAGCACCCTATCAGGGAGACCCCAATTTCTACATAAAAAAATATTTTTTCTACTTCTAATATATTTACACTTAGAAGAAATTCGAGTGCAAATCTCCTAACAAATTTTTAGAAGAATTTTATCTTCCGATAGTAAATGCACACCATGCTGAATGCTATTTCTTTCTCTCCAAATAGCATAAACTGTAGAACTCAGGCAAAGTCGAACTAGAATAGACTTCAAACTCTTACCCTTCCAATTCTGCACTCCTCTATCAATGATCTCATCTCAAACATTAGGAGGATCAACAAAGAAACATCTATCCATCACAGCTTTCCAAATACGGCGACTAAAGCTACATTAAAAGAAAATATGGTCTCTACCCTCAATGCAGCTTTTACAAAACACACAGAAAACATCGCCTTGAAATCCCCAGCTAGTCATCTTCTCTCCAGTGACAAGCCAATTCTGAATAGCCAGCCATAAAATAAAAGCTTACTTAGGGATGGCAAGCAGAAACCAAATAAGTTTCCACCAAGGTACAAGAGCTCTCTTATTCCTTATGTAGTCTCAAGTCTCACTACAATGATAAGTACCTGTTTTGAAAAAATTCCAAAGGACTTGGTCAGACTCTCCCAAAAGCACAAGGGGAAACTGACTTTGGATGCAAACCAAAGTATCTGATCTCGCATCGGACCAATTCCACTGATTGTTACAAATAAAAGATGAGAGCTTAGCATTAGTATGACTATCGGCATCATAAATAGGTCGAAACCCATATTTCTCAATAAGTATGACATCTGGATGCCACAAATCATGCCAAATGAAGATATTATCACCAGCCCCAACTTTAAAACGGATAAAGGTCTTTGCAACCTCCCGAAGCTTCAACAACTTCCGCCAAGACCAAGAACAACTTTGCGGAATTTTCACACCCCAAAAACTCCTCCCTTTGAGGACATAGGCATTTATCCAAGCTACCCATAAGGACCCCGATTTCACAAACAAGTTCCAAATATGTCTAAGCATGAAAGCTTTATTCTAATCCTCAAGCATTTTAAGTCCTAGCCCCCCTCATTTTTAGGGACACAAAGCTCAACCCAAGCAACTTTGGCGTGAGCAGGGTGAGAATCATAACCACCCCAAAGAAATCTAGAGAACTTTTGGGGGAAGAAGATGATAAATCTTCTTAAGAAAAATGAAAACGGAGGACCAAAATACCTAGATGCTGAAAAGGATTATCATTATTATCGTCATCAATTTTAGATAAATCATTTTTATTATATTTTAAATTTATTAGTAATTTTTAGTAACACGTCAACAATGCGCCATGAAGAGTTTGAGAGTAAGTATACGGCTACTTTTGTTTTGTCTCGAAAATTTGTCGACTAGCATGATTTGATGAGGATCACAAATTTATGAATGCGATAAAATATCGAAACATTGCAGTGTATTATTCTATCACAACATTATTCATTTATGCTCCTTTTTGAATACTTTATTTAAAAATTGATTAACTGACGTAAAAGATCTTAGCCTTAATAATTATCTTTTAAACTTAATAATTAGATATATATCTGTAAATATCTCTCTTGAGATTTTTTAAAATGTCTGGACCATTTGTCACGTGAAATTACTTTCACCAAATTACTATTTTATAAGAAAATATCTTGTTGTCACGTGAATGACTTTCATCAAGTCATGATTAAAACTGCCCCCGGCTGCAGCAAACTCACCGGTGGACCAGCCTCATATATCAAAATTTTCAAACAAAAATGATTAGCAGACCTCAAAAAAAAAAAAGAAATCAGTTGCATGCTAAACCCAAAAAAGCTATTTGAAAAGCAATGATACAAGGCCATTTTGAGTTTTCCCTTTAAAAAAAATCATGATAATAGTTGACAGCGGCATACAAAAAGCTCTTAAAGCCGAGCAATTTCATTGATCACAACTTTATTATTAAATCCATCTACGGCTCCAACTGTTCAGACGCCATCAGCCCATACCAATAAAAACGTTATGAAATAACGAAGAAAGTACTCGAATTTGCAAAAAACAGACTGAATCTGTGTCGGATGCATATACATTCGACCACCCGCTAGACCCATTTGCACCACCATCACGAGGAACTTACCTGAAACACGTTAATTTTACCTTCTATAAATTTTTTAAAAGAAAGAAAAAATAGAGTAAAAATTACTAATCAAAAGGGAGAAAATAAAGTAGACAAATCTTACAGGATTTTTCATAAACAAAAAACCAGGCGCACAAACTAAGTTACTCTCAGCAAGATTAGCCGGACAAAACAGTGATGAGCAAAATGACAAGTTAAGGAAATTGCAAAACAATGTGAAGGCGCTTAAATACATTGTGTACTGGATGATTAAGAATAAAGACAACACATTAATTAATGCAAATGGAAAATATGTGATAATAATAAGACTAAAGAAAAGAATTACAGGTTTCTAAATGAAAATTCTTTTTAACATAACCGTAAGATTAAGAATAAAATCCCAACGGAAGGCGAAGAAAATCAACGAGGAGTTGGTGTCTTACACAAATACAGGCCGTGTTAGCTCCCTAGTCGTTTCAGCATCTTCTTCATGAAATATTACCTGTCAATAAATGGCAAAAGAAAAAAGTGCATAAAGAAATATGAGATTAGAAGAATACTTGTAACCAGAGTCCAACGGCCCACGACGAGAGAGATGAATGAATTTCATCCTAACTTCCGAATTGAAGAACACTGATGACAAAGTTGGTAAAAACTAACCCCCAACGACAGATATTCCTATAGAATAGTTTTTACCAACTATATCATCCGATATTTTTCAATAGAAAGTTAGGATTAAATTCAATCACCAGATTGTCGTGCATCGGAAGCGAAACCACCATTGGTTTGAACTTTTGATATTAACGCAAAATGAGTTCGGCGTTTTGTGGGTTAGGAATTGGTCTTTTATAGCGGAGGAGCTCGAAGTATTTAGTGTTCAAGTTTGTCTGTTGGGTAAACGCAAATGACCCCGTGTCAGGCATTGGGAAGCGAAGTGGACGCGTGTCAGCAGCACAAATGTGTTGATCATCACGATATAGGACAGAGAGAGGAGAAGACACGAAAAGATTTGCTTTTGAGACTTGATAGGATTCAAGTCAAGTAAGAGATTGTTGGGCGTGACTTGAATCTGTATAGGCCAATCTATTTTTCTTTTGTTTCTTAGAATTCCGTTGTTGGTGGATTAGCATTTCTTGAAGTTTTTGGTTTTCCTTTTTTCCTCTCCAAGCCAAGAATGAACAAACTTTTATTAGCCTTGGTGTTGGCCGACTTTGTGCTATATAAAAGGGAAGCAGCCCTTTCATGCAATCAAGCCAAAAAGTCAAGTGAGTGCAAAAAAAAGGGAGGGGAAAAAGAAAGGGAGAGTGAGAAAAAAATGAGTGAAGAACACATGGTGTAGTGCGTAGGGAGAAGAAAAAATTGTAGAGTTTCAATTATTATTTTTTTTCTTTTGTGTGAAGGTGCGATATGGATGTATTGGGGTTTTGGGTTTTGAGTATTTTTCTCTATGTTACTTTTGTACTCCATCTTTTGATAGTAAATTTTTTTTTGTCGCCTCCAACAGTGGATGTAGGCTTGTTAAGCCGAACCACTTAATTTTTGGTGTTGTGTGTGATTATTTTTTGCTATCTTCTTATTATTCGCATCTCACAGGTCTTAGAAAAATAAGATATATTTCCTAACACAACTAAATGAAAATATATTCAATTATTATTGATAACATGCCACCTTCTTAATAAGTAAAATTTTTTCTTCCGTTCAATGCAAAAATGGCTTGAACTCACATAATCTTACAATTTCTTTAAAATTGTAGAAGATTCTTATCCACAATATTAAATTCTCGAACAATTTTTTATTCAAATTGATGGGTTGTCAACTATGTCAAAATAAATTTTTGAATATCCAGCTACTTATTTAAACAAATGAAATTTGTGTAGACTCTTTTATATATTTGGCCTAAATTATTAACAATTTGGACAAAAAATTACTAGAGATCCTTATCCAAAAAAAAAACAAGCATAAAGAAAAATGGTATCCCTTCTTGTTTATATACTTGGGATGCCATTTGTATTAAGCACCCAATTGTGGATTGGTGACCTTTGATTTGGTTTCAGTTTTTTATTCCTAAGCAAGCTTTTGTTGCTTGGTTGACAATGAAAGATACACTTTCGACTAAGAAAAAGCTTTTGTGCTGAGATTTTCTAGGAGATGTGAAATATATTTTTTGCATATTTAGGGTTGATGACAGAAATCATTTATTTTTCTCTTACAAATTTAGTGATAAAATTTAAAAACATGCTATAGAGCTATGTGGAGTTTTGCATTCACCTACATGTTGAGATGATATGGTGTCTTTGAGACTAAAGCAATGTTGAGATTATGTGGTGTCTTTGAGACTAAAGCAGCGAAGGAGTAAGACTATGAAAGCTTATATTTACAAGTAAATATTTGGTTCTTTCATTTATAATATTTGAAGAACTAAAAATACTTTAAGACATAGAAACAACCCTTGGTATGAAAATCAAATTTTAAAACAGATTAAGTGAAAAGTGAAGCTTCGGTTTATCTCCAAAAGCAAATTTAAGAAGGCATGAGAATATTATTTTTTGTAATGCCTAAGGTAATGATAAAATTTTAATTGAATTTATAAAGAGTTTCATACTGAAAATATTGGTATACATCTGATTGCATAAGAATTTTGAAACCTTAATGTTTTGCTGAAATTTTATTTTGTAAAGAGTTCAAGTTTGTTAAAAAAAGTTTAACCAATCATAATAATAATTAAAAAAAATACCAATGGTATGCCTTCGACTTTTTTACACGTCGGTATATGATTATAAGATGTCAGTTTTTTAATAATTGAGGTCACACAGCATAAAAGTATAATTAAGTATAAAAGTAATTAAGTAAGCATTATTAAAAACGTCCCCACGTGGAGAGATGTCCTTGAAAAAAAACAAATTTTGTTTGGAAAATGCTATACACAATTACACTTAACACTTTCAACTGCACATTACAATATTTTTGATGTAGCACTGAAAATCACAATGATTTTACAATAAATTGCTATTATATTTTAAATTTATTAGTTGTTTTTCGTGACACGTCAAAAATCACCTTTAAGAGTGTTAGAGTTTTGTCTCGAAAATTTGTCGACTAGTATGATTCGATGAGGATCACATAATTATGAATGCGATAAATATCGATACATGCCTATTCTATCACAACATTATTCATGTACGCTACTTACGAATACTTTATTTAAAAATTAACTGATTGACTGACGTAAAAGATCTTAGCCTTAATAATTAGATATGTAAATATCTCTCTTGAGATTTTTGAAAATGTCTGGATCATTTGTCACCAAATTACTGTTTTACGTGAGTGACTTTTATCAAGGCACATCTGTGGGCTCTATAGTTCTTGCTGTTAAAAGTAGTTTTGTATTTCAACTGCTTGTCAATACTGTTAAATATATTGGAGAATAGTAAAGAGAAGAGAGAGAGAGCGGAAGCGGAAAGAGACGTAAGGACTACATCTTGTATATTGAGTGTATATTGTAATATTACAGAGGCCTCTATTTATAGAGAGGCTATGAGTGGTGACCAAGAAACCCTAAACTAAATAAGGTAGGGAATAACATAATAATTGAGAATAATATATTCTAACATCCCCCTCAAACACAAGGTGTAACCTTGAGTTTGGAAACAAGAAAGAGAAATTTTTTTTTTTTTTTTTTTTTTTTTTGTTTGGTTTGAAATGGCCGGAAAAGCTGCCGGAACGCCGCCGGAGGTGGTGGCCGGAGATAGTGGCTGGTGGCTGACGGAGGCAGCGGGCTGTGCTGGCTATGGAACCGGTTCGAACCGGTATGAACCGGACTGGAGAAGCATTGAACCGGAATGAAAACGCATTGCACGAATGAAGGCGCCTGTTTTGTCAAACCGGTTTGCCAGATTGAACGGCTGCAGCCGGGTTGGTGGTCGGGTCGGTTGCATGTGGGCCGATCTGACCCGGAACCCGTGGACCGTTGGATCGGTCTGACCCGTGGACTTTGACCGGTTGGCTGAACCGGGTGCTATTCGGGTCGGTGTTGATGGGCTGAGACCCGAAACCCGTGGACCGTGGATCGGTCTGACCCGAAATTTCAACAGCCCGGTTCGAGAAGCCCGTGGAGTGACCCGGCCCGGATCCATGGATGGCGCGTGTATGACACGCGCAGATAGCTTGTCCGGCGCGTGAAGGCGCGTGCAGCTTTTCTGCCGGCGCGTGGAAGCGCGTGAAGGCCATTCCCGGCGCGGTGGAGGCGCGTGTCAGCGAGTGGAGGCACGTGGATGTGACGACAGATCCTTCCGGTGGCGCGTGAAGGCGCGTGGAATCTTGGACGGCTGCGATCTCGACGGATTTAGACTCGTTGGCGTCTGATCTATCGTTTGGCGCTACTTTGGAGGTTATTGGAGGCGCGTGGCCGTGCCGCCAGAAGCTTAGGTGGCGCGTGGAGGCGCGTGTCAGCGAGTGGAGGCGCGTGGATGTGACGACAGATCCTTCCGAGGCGCGTGAAGGCGCGTGGAAGCTTGGACGGCTGCGATCTTGACGGATTTGGACTCGTCTGCGTCTGATCTGTGGTTTAGCATCACTTCGGATGTGATTAGCTGAGATTTTGACAGCGCATGGTGCACAGGCAGACTATTTGGGAGGTGCGTGGAGACCGTGTGGATAGAAACTTTGGATTGAAAATTGACGGATTGAAGGCCACAAGAAAGTGGCTCTGATACCATGTTAAATATATTGGAGAATAGTAAAGAGAAGAGAGAGAGAGCGGAAGCGGAAAGAGACGTAAGGACTACATCTTGTATATTGAGTGTATATTGTAATATTACAGAGGCCTCTATTTATAGAGAGGCTATGAGTGGTGACCAAGAAACCCTAAACTAAATAAGGTAGTGAATAACATAATAATTGAGAATAATATATTCTAACAAATACAATTACTTTTTAGTTAAAAACAATAAATAAAGAAAAAAAAAAACTATTCTAAAAAATATTGTCCAACGAGCCCATGATCAAAACTGCCCCCTGCTGCAGCAAACTCACCGGTGGACCAGCCTCCTATCAAATTTCCAAACAAAAATGAGTAGCAGACCTCAAAAAAAATATCAGTTGCATGCTAAACCCAAAACAGCTATTTGAAAATGAATGATACAAGGCCATTTTGAGTTTTCCCTTTTAAAAAAATCATGATAATAGTATAAGCTCTTCAAGCCGAGCAATTTCATTGATCACAACTTTATTATTAAATCCATCTACGGCTCCAACTGTTCAATCACGCCATCAGCCCATACCAATAAAATCGTTATGAAATAACGAAGAAAGTACTCCGCAAGTGTTTTTTCATTTTAAGATTTAAACCAGAATTTGCAAAACAGGCAGAATTTGTGTTGGATGCATATATATCCGACCACCCACTAGACCCATTTGCACCACCACTACCAGCACGAGGAACATACCTGTAAGAGCATTAACAGCAGCTTCCTTTAAACTCTATTCCCTTTCCTAATGTAGGGAAAACTGTTAAAAAAACACAAAAAAGTCTCTGCAGCAGCTTTCCTAAGTGTTCCCTAAACTATAAAAACACCAAGGGAACCACTTTTGGTTCCCTTCATCTACGGAACCAAAAGTGGTTCCCTTAGCATTATTAAAATATAAAAAATTTTCTCTCCTTTACCATTTGTTTAAAACAATATTTAAATGATTTCTCTTTCCTCTCTCTTTCTTCTAGCATTTAATTTAAATAGTATTTAATTTATGTAGGGAAAGATGAAGGGAAGCTGCTGTGGAGTGCATTTAACTAGGGAACTAAAAAATGGTTTTGTTCCTTACATTAAAGAAAAGCTTAAGGGAAGCTGCTGCTAATGCTCTAACACGTTAATTTTACCGCTTACTAAAAAAAAAAAAGTGTAAAAATTACTCATCATAAGAGAGAAAATAAAGTAAACAAATCTTACAGGATTTTTCAGAAACGAAATACCATGCGCACATACCAAATATCTCTCAGCTAGATTAGCCGGACAAAACAGCGATGAGCAAAATGACAAGTTACGAAAATTACAAAACAATGTAAAAGCGCTTAAATACAAGTTGTACCGGATGATTAAGAATAAAGATAATACATTAATTAATGCGCATGGAAAATATGTGATAATAACAAGACTAAAGAAAGAAATGACAGATTTCTCAATGAAAATTCTTTCTAACAAAACCGTAAGATTAAAAATAAAATCCCGACGGACGGCGGAGAAAATCAACGAGGAGTTAGTGTCTTACACAAATACAGGCCGTGTTAGCTCACTAGTCGTTTTAGCATCTTCTTCATGAAATATTACCTGTCAATAAATGGCAAAAGAAAAAAGAGCATAAACAAGTATGAGATTAGAAGAATACTTGTAACCAGAGTCCAACGGCCCACAACGAGAGAGATGAATGAATTTCATCCTAACTTCCGAATTGAAGAACACTGATGACAAAGTTGGTAAAAACTAACCCCCAACGATAGATATTCCTATAGAATAGTTTTTACCAGATTTATCATCCGATATTTTTCAATAAAAAGATAGGATTAAATTCAATCACCAGATTGTCGAGCATCGGAAGCAAAACTGCCATTGGTTAGAACTTTTGATATTAACGCAAATGAGTTCGGCGTTTTGAGGGTTAGGAATTGGTCTTTTATAGCGGAGGAGCTCGAAGTATTTGATATTCAAGTTTGTCTGTTGGGTAAACGCAACTGACCCCGTATCAGGCATTGGGAAGCGAAGTGGACGCGTGTCAGCAGCACAAATGTGTTGATCATCACGATGTAAAAGAAAAAAAAGAATTAAATGAGGTGAGTCTGGGATGAAAAAAGTAAATGTCAACCAAGGCCAAAATTTTAAAAAAGTTTTAATTATTGTTTAATTTATAAATAATATTAATGAGAAATATGAGACGTGTCACGTGTGGTTGCTTACCATTAAAATATTGTGAACAGAACAACCATCTCAATTCTAAGATGAAGACACTTAGAGTGATATACTCGTTAAAATCAAGATGGTCATTTGATGATGGGCTTTAACACATGTACTAAAGAAATTGGCTTAGGTTTGTTGTAATTTTTTTAGTGGTTCAGATGTAATTTTAAAAATAACAAAAAAAATTAAATTAAAATTAGACCATTAAAAAATTACAATACATATGCTATAGTTTTTATATAGCACCTAAGTCAAATCTTATACTAAAAAGGCATTTAAAAAAAAATGATTATTTTTTTCCCATTAGTCCATAGGTTTTATCGATCTAATGCTAAATTTGGAGGAGAGGAATGAGAAGGACCAATGAGAGGAACATATAGCATATCTTTTCAAAAAAAAAAAAAAAAGGATAGAAGGTTTTCACTATTAAGATGAGTTGTAGACTTTACTTTTACAACTTACCATAAGAGATTGACACATCATTTAAATATATTAAATATAATATATGTAAATTTAGTAAGTCTCTTCAAAAAGATATTTATTATATCAAGAAATTTTTATTAATAGAGAAATATATGTTATTATTTTTTTTACATATGCAAAAATAAGTATCTATTATAGATAAATACATGCTGTTCATCATGTTCACGTATACAAAAATAAATAAAAGATGCTTCAACTGACATGTTAATTTTTTATTAAATACCATAAAAGATGCTTCTACATTATATCTGATCGAAGGTATTCTGAAAAAGAAAACCACTTCAAAAAGAAGAAGAAAAACTGAGGCCCTGTTTGGCAACATGTTCCATTCTCAATTCCAATTTCACTCCAATTTTCAAAAAAAAACATTCCCAATTTTTATATCACATCAACTACTTTTTAACAACTTTTTTTACTTTTTATATCACATCAAATATTTTTTTATTACCATTTAAATAAAATACTCACTAAAAAACAAAAAATTCACTTTTCCATACAAAATATTCCTTCTTAACAATCACATCGTAAACAGTAAAATAATAAACAGTAGAACCTGAATGCTTTCCCAAACAAGGCCCATAATAATATTTGTAAAAGCCCAAGTGTGCGACAAGCGGATGATTTGCTTCAGAAAAATTATCTTCTTGACAAATCTTTGACCAGCAGTAAAAGATTTGCTTCAGAAAAATTATCTTCTTGACAGACAATCAAAAGGACAACTTACAAAAAAAATCGAAAGGACAGATTTTGTTTATGAGTAGGGCAACTGAGAGCGACAGCGAAAAGCTGATTCTCGTAAATGCTGTAAAATCAAAGGACAGATGTTGGTTGAGAATCTTGAGATAGGAGTGCAGAAGAAAATACAAGAATTCATGGCGATGGGATAGGTGTAGTGTAGACAAATATACCTGGCATACTTATTTATTTATAAATAAAACAGATACACTTGTATTTGAGTATTTCATTTTAAATATATAATTAACGATTTTTGGGGTGTTAAAGGATTATGATATTTTTATTTTAAAATAGTAATTGAATTGATATAAGAGTAATAAGTATAATTAAAGGAGTGTTTGCTAAACACTTCCGAAGACTTTTTCTAACTTTTTACTGTACAGCGTACCGACGGTGCACAATAAAAAGACTAATGGAGTTAGCTTCTGTCATGAAAGAAAAAAGACCTTCGACGAATGACTATTATTTTTTTTTAAAATGTTCTTACGTGTTTTGTGTGTGCTTTGGACAAAAGATGCAGCACAAGGGAATAAGTGAAAGCATGAGCATTTTCATCACAAAAAAGGGTCAGAGTTCCAAGGCTTCGTGGAGGCACTACCTGAGGAGACAAATTACTGTACACCGTCAATACGATGCACAGTAAAAAGTTAAGAAAAGTCTCCGGAGGTGTTTAACAAACACCCCCTAAATGTCTGCTTAAAGTGGACTTAAAAAATTTTTTTAAAAAAAAAAATTTGAATACCCTCACAAAAGTAAGGTTATTCAAAATTTAGACATATAGCGTCAAAAGATCCTCACGTATCTTCTAATTAATTTTAATTTTTTTTAAAAAAAAAAATTGTGAGGATCTTCTAACGCTACTCATTCGAAAATTACTCGTGATATAAAATAAAGAATATTATGAATTTTTTTGTATGAAAAAATAAAAAAGTATATTTTTAGCGAGTATTTTATTTAAATAATAACAAAAAATGAGTGATATGATATAAAAAGTTTAAAAAAAAAAAAAAGTTAAAAAGTAATTGCTGAAATATTAAAAATAAAGTAAATGTTGAGAGAAAATATATATATATGAGAGTTAGAGTAATGCTACGTATAGTGGTAGAATTCAGAATTCATCCGGATCCATATCAATTATAGTATAAACGAATTTAATATGTAACATTTTGGAACTTTTTATATATATATAATAAAGTAAGTGATATGATTCGGGATGGATTTCCAGATTTTAGCACTATACGTAGAATTAATGGGAAAGTTAATTAGTTAATAAACAAAGCCTTTTCGTGAAGTCGAATCCTTAGTTCACGATTTAGTGATTTACTATCACCGCTTTTGTTCCTACTAATTTAAGATTTGCTGGATGCCATTTTAATGTGTGTGTATATATATATAAATTTAAGATTAGATAAGCTTGTTCATAAGATTTAGATGTCATATAAATAATCCATTCATAATAAAAAAATTAAATATGATATATTTCAAATACAATGTCAGTGAAGTTTAATTTTTTAAGTTCATAAACAAAAAATTAGTTATTTAATTAAAATCTTATCAATAATTATGTATCTAAAAATTAGTATAGATTTACGTAAAGAATAATGTTAAATATTATATTTTTATCCTACAATTGTTTAATAATACTTGCTTGAGTCTTCCAATTAACTATTTAATCTTCGTTAGAGTAAAAAAAAGTCCAATGGTAAGTTGGGCTCTATTTCATCTTCATTGAAGGAATGTTCGATATAATTATAGTATCGAACGATTCTCTTACAAAATATCTCAAGTTAATATAGCAATAGTTACTTTATAAAATAAATGAATAAATTAATTAAATAGCTTACGAACAATCACGAGTTAAAATAACTCCTTAAAATTCTCAAGTTTGGCTTATACTCAAAACAAAATTAATAAAACTAAATTTGATGATTTAATAGGCAACTCATTTATAGTCTAGGTTATTGGAAAAGTTATTTTGAGTGTAGATAGGTCTTTTTAAAATTGCGATGGGTATAACATGTTTCTTAATATTACCAACAAATCCAATAATGTTAAAATGGTAATATTAATAACTAAATTTATCATTTTTAGTCTGATTAAGCTTTTCAGATAACCGGTACTTTAACATGCCGCAAAAGTCTTGATTTCAAACTTTGAGTTTAACATGTCATCTAGAGTTTATCCCTAATTTCAATTCAAATAGCTCATGTGTTGTCTAGTTCCACATGTGGAGAGAGTATTAAAATAGTAACGTAAATAATTAAATTTATCATTTTTATTAGCTTAAACTTTTAAAATAAGTATTAATTTAACAAATAAAAATTTGTAATTTTGGCCAGTCATTTTCCTTTCAATTTTCTTTGTGCCAATATTTTTTAAAGGGTAAATATAAAATAAATCCTTAAATATACATGTTTATACAATTCACTCCCTCTGTTTTTATATCGTAAAAATGAAACCTTAGATTTTCACGATTTTAATAAGGTTCTGAAAAATGCTATACTTATAACTTTTTTATCCAACTCCATCCAATTTTGCATAGGTGGCTTTGATTTTTATTTATTTTTAAGAGTTTGTTTTTGTATTTGTGAGACAAATCTTTATCTACATATGCAAAATTGAATAGAAAAATTAGACATGTAACATTCCTCTAAGGTCCTCCAGTGTGTTTTATATAGAATTTAGAAACGTATGTCAATGCCAACTCAACAATTTTGCAAAATCAAATTAAAAGTACATTTTTTTATTATATAAAATATTGGAATTTTAAAAGAAAAAAAAATAAAATTGAAGCATTAAAATATTAAAAAAAAAAAAAAGGAAGAGGGAATGAGCCATCCCCTATTCCCCCAATGGGTGAGGTATGGGTGGCTTAAGCAGCTACCCCAACAGCCACTCCAAGCAAATGAGTTGGCTAGTGAGGCCACCCCATTTGCTAAAGGTGGGGTGGTCATGCAAGTAACCTATCGCAATTCACTCCCGACAAATAGGGGGAATAGGATCCTCTTCAGTTCAAAGCAACTGGAGAGGATCCGTTTGCCAAATAGGGGTAGCTCCCACAACTACCCACTATTGATGGAGGGTGGCTTGTGTAGGCACCCACACTATTTGAGATGGATTTAACGACCACCCTTAACAGTGGGGGGTCATTGCCCCCACTCCCAAACCTATTTGTCGGGTACAGTCCTCCCACTTTTTTTTTTTCTTCCTTTTAATTTTTTAGATTTTAATTATTCCATTTTTTTATATTTAGTTTAATAAGAAAAACAATTATTATTTTAATCTGACGGGACATCAAATGGTAACATGGCTTAACTAGCGTCAATTACTTGGACGAAGAACACACAAAAAGACTCCATTGAAAATCAAGAAAAATTTTAGATTTCGAAATGCAAAATTAAAACTTGACGAAAATACCTCACCGTTGGTCAAAATCATTAAGAGAAAAAGAAATGATGAAAAAAGTCTTATATTTAGAAACTAAATTTAATTAAATACCTAATAATAATTATATAAAAGAAAAATAGGGAAAAAAATCCAACAAAAACCAAAAAGTGAGAAAAAAAAAAATAAAAAAAACCCATTACAACACCTGGACAGTCGGCCACTACCCCCACAATTTTTCATGGTTAGTTTGTTGAAAAAAAAAAATTGTTGGCCACCCCAACCATTTGGGAGATGATCAAACAATCCAGACCAAACCATCCCTTAATAGTCAGGGGTGCTTCGGCTACCCGTTGGTTATTTTTGTTTTTTATTTTTTATTTTTAGTTTTATAAATTTTAAAGATATTTTTCTCTTACTAAAAATTTTCAAGGTAATTTTTATATTTTTGCTAACCTCGTGATACTAACATTTTCTAATAATTTAAGAAAAATATTGATAGACTTAATAATTTAAGAAAGCAATTAAAATTGTAATTTGACAAGCACGTGTATACCTTTTTTCTTAATATTTATTCTATATTAATTTTAAAATTAAATTTATTTGGATTTTACCCTTTTCAGGATTTTTATTTTTTATTTTTATAAAAAAACTAACTTAATTAATTTAGATTATAGGAAAAAATGTAAAATTGATCCTTGTGGTTAGCCTAAATTGCATATCACTCCCTGTAGTATAAGAAAAAACTCAGAGATTCATATTGTTGGCTAAAATAATAAATTACTCCATGTGATAAATTTATGTCAGTCATTTTAACAGAAACTGTTAGTCTATAACGTCAAACCAATAGAGTAGCACGCTCTTGTTAAAATAATTGACGTGACAAACTAACGGTTTTTGTTAAAATAATTGACAAAAATTTGCTTCAGGGACTTCAGAGTTTTTTCTTATACCATTGAGAGTGATTTGTAATTTAGGTCAACCACATGGACCAATTTTACATTTTTTCCTAGATTATACAGATTACTCATAACATAAGCGAGTTAACTCAAGATTATTTTATTTATTAAACAAATTAATTGGAGACTACCCGAACATAATTATACAAACCCTAATTGTGCAGTGTCAAAACTTGCCAGCAAGCATGACACTGCACAGATATTACGAATTCAAAATTTTGCGAATACTTGGAATTTAGGAAGAGTTCAATTAATGGACAATGATCCTGTGCATTTCATAATCTTTATTTTTCAGCGAAAATTTCATTAAACAAATCAAACATAAACACTTTATGAGATTAGAATATCATAAATAAAATTAAGGTATTTTATGCATTTCATAATCAAAAGATTTAAACTTGAGTGAAATTTAAATTTTTTTTCACGAACAATCAAAAAACAAAATATCCAAACCAAAATAGCCGATCATAAAGAAGGCAAAACAAACTAAAATTTGTATTTGAATAGAAAACAGCTTCGTCTCCCTCTAGTCACGCAACAGTCAACGAAAAATGCTCTTCAGAGCACATCAGGAACATACCTGTAAAAAGTTAATTTTACCATTTATAAAAATTGTGGAAAATTGCTTTACCAAAAGGAAGAAAAGATGCAGACAAATCTTACCGGATTTATCTTGAACAAAATACCATGAAAAGGAGAGGATCCTATTCCCAGCTGACTACGCCTTTCACCATATTCTTCATGGAAGTTTACCTGTCAATAAATGGCAGAAGAAAAAGTGCATAAAGAAATATGAGATTACAATACTTGTAAACAGTTAGATTACAAGACCACAAGCAGAGATGAATGAATTTCATCCTCACTTCCGCATTGAACAACAAGGATGGAACAGCTGACCGAAACTAAAGGAGCAAGGATATGGTCACAGATATTCGTATAGAATAGTTTCTATCAGATGTTCCATCCTACGTTTATCAATTGAAAGATAGGATTAAATTCATTCACCAGATCAACGCATCAATGAGGCTTCGGTGTTTTGTGTGTTTAGGAATTGGTCTTTATAATAGGGGAGGAGATTGAAGAAGGGTTTGGGTTTTCAAGTGTATATTATTATCACTTGAGGAGGAGTAGGAATGAGAGAGACAAAGGAAAATGGTTTTGACCTGGTTTTCTGATAAATTTCCGATCCGGCTTATATGCTGTAGTTTGCATAATGGCAAGATTTTCTCAAGCTTTCTAAAAAATACGACCAAACAAAATGTGACATATGTGACGGACGCTAGCTCCGTTTTGGACCAAAAAAAAAAAATCAAAAATTAAAAAAATTATCTTTTTTCATTAAAAAATAGATTTAAATTACTATCAAATCTCCATTTTATTTTTCCGATAAAAATAAGAAAAAATATTTTTTTTAACAAAAAAATAAGTTCAGGCTTATTTCATCTTCATTTTATAACCTTAGACAAAAATAAAATAGGGATTTAATAATTTAAACCTATTTTTTAATAAAAACAAGAGGTAATTTTTTTTTATTTTTATTTTTTCGTCCAAAATGAAAGCTAAGCGTCCATCACATGGACGCCTAGCTCTATTCATCACTTAACATGTGAGAATACAAATTTCTTTAGAAAAATGTTATTAAGCATTCTCAAATTGCATTATCTTTGTTTTGTTGTTTCTTTTCTTTTAAAATAAAATAAGTGGATGTGAATTTGCCACCTACACAAGAATGCTAAAAAAATGTTACTTGAGAATGCTGAATAATATTTTTCATTTTTTAATAACATTTGCATTTAACATGTTTTTTTAATTGCATTTATAAAAAAGCATGTGAGAAGCATGTATTTTTCAAAACATTCATAGTGAGCTCTCTAAATATAATATTTCTCTAAATTTTTAACCAAACACCCAAAAATTCTCATTTAACAAGATCTTTATCAAAAGTTAAATATAACATTTATCAGATTTTGATCTTTAAATCTAAAAAGTCAAAATTCAAATGTTAAACTTTTTTTAATATTATTTTTTAGTTTTAGCTTCACAAACTTGTTTCTCTCTACTTTGTTTCTCTCTCATAATAGTTAATGTTATCAATAAAAAATAATATTTATTTAAAGTAAAGAAATATTTAGAGAATTTATTATTTAGTGGTTTGAAAAAGTAGCCCTCTAAAATATATTTTCAGTAAATTTTTTTTTTATATATTGTAAAAAAAAATTTGAGTAAAAAATTATCTTTTAATTTATGAAAAATAAACATTATGTAAAAATAAAAATGAGCCTTTTGGAATAGAAATTCTCCTTAATTGCCTTCTTAACAAGACTATTATCAGTCGAGAAGCAAGAATCAAGCGAGAGGAGAAAAACCCTAGTCGCTCCAGAGAGAAAAACCAAAAACAGCGACGGCCGGGGGAGGAGGAAATAGGGAAGAGATCCCTCCTCCCCCTCATCTTTCTCACGTGATGAGCACAGCAGATTTTGCCGACGTCCTCTCCACCATCAATGGCCAGATTCTATCTTCTCCGCCATCCATGGCCCCGGATCTGCTCTTTAGAAGTTTTGGTTTTGGTTTCTCAAAACCAGATCTGAAACTTTTAGAGAGTTTTTCCCCTCTTGCGCCCCTCCACCGTGTTCCAGGGCTCCTACGCTTCTTTCTCCCACGTCGGCCAACCTCCCTCCGCTTCCAGTCGGTAGATCTGCTTGGTGCTGCTTGTTTTTTTGTTGTTTTAATTTTATTTCTGTTATTGCTTATCCCTGCCCTTCAGGTTGAGGGAGATAATTTTTCCCTAACTTTCGGGTTGAGGGAGTTTTAATAATATTGATGTGAATTAGACTGCCTATGTCTTCAAATTTATCTGCTTGTTGCAGATCTGATCTATAACCGGAGTTGTACATAGGTATGTGGAAGAGTAGTCATAGATATTTGCTTGTATTTGTCTATGACTTGTAAGTTCATAGCCTTAGGCTATGGTTATCGAAGCTTGTGGCTTATTGCCTTAGTTTTTGATTGTAAGAGCTTTTGCTCAAGAATTATTATCAATGAAAAAGTAGAAATTCACATTAAAAAAAAAAAAAAAAAAAAAAACAAGACTATTATCACGAATAGACGCGTGGCTCTGACGAGGAAAGGCATGGCAAAATTGGTACGATAAGTGTCCAGACAAGAAGGTGACTCTTGGACCTTTCGTTGTACTAAAAAAGAAAAAAATAATAAAAAAAATTGGTGAGTCTGGTATAGATCGCTGCGATTTTTTTTTTAAAAAAAAAAATTGTAAATTTAAATATTATGTGAATGGAGGCAGTTATTTGCATTATAAAAAATGTTATTTATTGATGCGATTAAAAAGAATTTTCCTCTTCAAAGTGGCATGACTAGTCTGAATTCACACCATTTTAGATCATTTTTTTACGTTTCTAATAGATAATTTTTTCTGAGCCGTTTGATGCCATGACTAGTCTTAGTTCACATCATTTTAGATTGTAGGGAATCCTTATTGGAGTCTGGGATGCGAAAAATAAATGCCTGCCAAAGTGGCAGTGATTGAACCCCATCAAAAGTGTGTCTGCATAGAGTGAATTGTCACGACGAAAGTGTATTTGTCTCTCGTAAATGCTTTTGGACAGCTCATTCACGTTAATCAGACCCATGACACTTGTCAGAAAAGATCTCTTACAATTTTTTTTTTTATTAAAATGTAAAATTTTAAATTTACATAAATTTATGTTATTTTTTACTTAAAAAATATTATCTTTAAAAATATGACTTATTATTAATAAAAATTTGATATATTTTTATTATGTTATTGTAATTTATGTAATAGAAAAGTTTTGAATTAAAAAATATTTTTTATTTTATTAAAAAATAAACGTAAATTTACATAATTTAAAAATTTATACTTTTAAAAAAAATTATAAAAAATCATAATCCCAGTTGTGACATACTCTCGTGAGTCTCGTGCTATTATTTTATTTTGTATTTATAGTCTTCAAAAATTAATAAAAGTCCTCAGAAAAATTAAACCTTACTAATATTTTGTAACTGTAATTTTTTTTCCCATAAACACAAACCAAATCTATCTTAGAGGGCAACAGGTTTTTTTTAAAAAAATATTTTTGTTAAATGTAAGAAATTAAACTATTTTTTATTTTTCTATTCAAATAAAATTTAGCTTAAGTGCTGAAAAATAATGTAATAAGAACTATTTTTAATTATCTAAATTTATAGTACAATTCTTGATTTTTCTAGTGTTTTCTTAATTTAAATAATAATAATTAAATCTGTCTCAGTGAGTTTTTTAAGAATTTTCTCAACATTTAAAAAAGAGAATAAACTTTTAAAAAAAGCATCTGTTAGTATTCTTACAAACGGAAGTTTAACAACTCCTGGTATCACCCATGGCCATGGCACCACTAAACAATAACCTCACACTAGGTTAGACTTTATAAATATTATTTAAAAAAAGCAAAAAAAGATTTTCCTCTGAAATTATTTGTTTATTTCCTTTTATGACACGAGAACATTCGCATCCGTTAACAAATTCACCGTTCATCGTAACTAAAAAAAATAACTTTTAACTATTTCAACTCTTTTTTTTTTTAGAGGAGAAAAAATATTAGAGATTTTTGTTTACTTTTTTCGGTAAGGACAATAGCCGTTCACAAAATATTTCAGTATTGTTCTGAGATTAATTTAGTTTATTTTGATCACATTTTAATATTTTGACGAGTCAAAAGATTATTTGCAATTGGCAAATCTTATACTTTTTTTTCTTTTTTTTTGTCCTTTTTGAACCTACAATGTAAAAATGATTTTGAAAAATAAGAAAATGAGAGAAAAAAAATCAGGAGAGGAAAATAATAATTTCTTATTATTATAAACTTGTGTTTGAGTATTTCATTTTAAATAAATATAAATTTTTTTGTTACGCCCAGAAAGAAATTATTTTTCATTATGTTTAGGGTGTTTTTAGAATTTTGATTTTGTAGATAAAAAAAATGTGATTTTAATCCAAATCATAAAAAATAGGTTGTTTTAAATTACGTTTTAAAAAAATTGTGATTTAGAACGAATAAAATATATGTTTTCAAATCATAGATAAATTCCTGCTTTTTGAAAACATACAATTTTAAAAGTTAAGTTCATTTTTTTTTTAATTTCTGATTTTTATTGTCAAAATAAAATTTTAACAAACAATTAACTACAAAATTGTTTGTTAAAATTTTTTAACAAACAATTAACTACAAAATGATCATAGAAAAAAAAAAAAAAAACTACAAAATGATCTAAAAAGTACAAAAACAGTTTTTACACACACAAATAGATAATATCAGAACACTTTTTAAAATTAAGAACAAAAAAGACTCCTAAAACATATTAAGAAATAATGCACTTTTGGTCCTACAGTTTATGGGTTGTGACAAATATGATACCAACTTTGAGTATAACTTTTTCTAGAAAATTGGCTTTGAAAAGTGTGTTAAAAAATTTATAGATATATGATTAAGATTGTACTTAACTCATGTAAAATATTACGATCGTAACATATCATCACACTATTACAATCGACGTCCATGGCAATTTACTTTATCAACACTGACCTAATGATAATTATCTTCTTCTTTTTTTTCCACTCACCTATTAGTATTTTAATCTAGCTTATATATCATCTCTTCCCTAACTCGATCCCATGGCGTAGAATTTGGGAGTTTATTTATTTTTTTATTTGAAAAAGTGGTCTATATAAGAAAAAGTAAGAATATCCTTCGTCGTGTATGTTGTGTGTTTTTTTTTTTTTTTTTTATCTAAATAAATGGGAAAAAGGGTCTGGAAAATATCCTTCGCGTATCGATTCTGATGAAATACTATCACAAATTGAATTTTAGACATCAATTATAAACCAATTTGTTTCATTATTTAGGAAAGTAAAAGTTTTAGTTTTTGTCGCATTGCTCAGTTTCTTTTTCTTTTCTTTTTTCTACCGTCTTCATAATTGCTGTTTGGTACCGGGTACAGAAAAAACCATTGGTCTAGAAGACTAGAACGAACCTTCGTAAAATGGAAACAAAAAAATGTGTTTGTTGAGTAAGCCAAAAACACAAAAAGACTCATCCTCTCGTAAATGTTGCTGGTTTCTGTTGTCCATCATCAGTCCATGCCTGTTATCTGTTCGATGAAAATATTTTACAGCGATCTCGAATTTAGAACGACTCTAAATCTCTGTTTTTAACAAATTATAAACTCAGTTTATATCGTAAAATCGATCATGCATTTATCTAAACACTTCTATTTCTTCTATTGAAAAATCAAAAGGCTCCCAATTTTTGTTTTCACTAGCACTAAAAAATCAAAAACAACGTTAGTAAGGTACAATATAGCGGACCATAAAGAAACCAAAACAGACTAAATTTGTTTTTTTTTTTTTTTCACAATCATTAAAAAAATAAACTTCAACATAAAAAGAAGGCAAAACATTTATAAAAAGCGAATTGCTTTTTACGAAAAATCATTTATAGCGGAAGGGTTTGGTGTTAAAGTGTAATGTCTGTTGGGTAAACGCAGAATCGGGTCTGAAAATTACACGTGTCAGGCATTGGCAAGCGTATTGCACGCGTGTCAGCAGCAGAAATGTGTTTTTAATTACGATTTTTTTTTTTTTAAAAAAAAAAAAAAGATGCGAGAAGTAAATGTCTGGCAGAGTCAGAGTGAGTCAGTGTCACGAGCAAAGGCATGAGTACTTACTTGTCGTTTCCTTGAAAACAATTAAAGGCATGTTGACCGTCGAACTCGAAAAGTGAAAGATATAAACTAAAATTGAATTTTAAGTTTTTTGTGAAAATAAAAAATAAAAAAATTATTTGATATTAATTTTGAAAAAGAAATCAATAATAATTTTGAAAAGATTTTTAAATAAATAAAAATAAGAAAAAACATAATTAACAACCGGGGCCAGGCCATTAAAAAAAATGAACAAACCATCTAACAGAAAATAAAATTAAGATAAATGTTTATTTTTATTTTTCTGTATATCTTGTTTATCTCCTTACAAAAAATGTGTCAATCTATTATTAAATTTATAAAATTCACATATAAGTTTTACAAATTCAATAATAATTTAAAAGAAAAATCAATAAAAAATGTGAATAATAATAATACCAAACACATTTTTAATAATATTATTATTATTTAAAAAGAGAAATATTTCTTTTTATTCTCTGCACATTTTTTATACTAATTTATTATTAAATTTCTAAAATTCACACGTAAGTTTTACAATTTCAATAAATAATACCAACGCATCTCATTTGTAAAAGCCTCACCATTGTGCTACAGGTGGATCAGTATTAGGAATTTAGGATCCTCAACAGTTGAATTTAACTTTGGAGCCGGTCGGTGAAAAAGTAAGAGTATAATTGTCGGAAAAAAAAATAAAAAATTACAATTATATCCCTACTTTTACGAGGACTGATCCGAATCCGGTGGAACATGGGTGATTATTTTCATGACCGGCGGTAAAAGATTTGCTTCAGAAAAATTGATCCTCTTAACCGCTTGAAAAACCGAAGGACAGATTTGTTTAGGGTATACTGTGAGAGAGAGAGAGAATCGATTCTCTTCTTTTTCTTCTTTCTTCCTCTCCCAGGACAAAACTCATATACGAATAATAATAATAATAATAATAAAGAATATTCTAAATATTTTTTATCACAAATTTTTAAAAAAAAGATAAATTTTTAAAATATGACCGTCAGAATAAGATAACAATTTAAAAATATGACTATTAAAAAAAAGACAAAATTTTTAAAATATGACTGTTGGGATGGGACAAATATTAAAAAATATGACAGTTAATAAAAGACAAACATTCAAAAATATAAATGTTTGAGAAAGAATAAAAAAAATTTTGAAAAATAATATTTAAATAGAATAGTGATAGTGGATAGTTAATTTGTTGAGGCTGTTAAAGGTGCTTTAAAAAAGTTGATTGTTAAAATAAAGAAAAAATAATTTTCAGTTAAATTGGTTAATAAAATTTGTTGAGGCTACTAACAATACTTTGAGCCTGTCGGTGAAAAAGTAAGAGTATAATTGTCGAAAAAAATAAAAAATTACAATTATATCCCTACTTTTACGGGGACTGATCCGAATCCGGTGGAACATGGGTGATTATTTTCATGACCGGCGGTAAAAGATTTGCTTCAGAAAAATTGATCCTCTTAACCGCTTGAAAAACAGAAGGACAGATTTTGGTTCAGAGTATACCGTGAGAGAGAGAGAAAGAGAGAATCGATTCTCTTATAAAGTCAAAGAACAGATTTTGGTTCAAAGAGAGTCAGTACAGAAGAGAATCCGAGAATATCAAGGAATGGGGACAATTGGACAAAAATAAATCCTGACATATTTGTTAAAACATTTAATACACTCGTGTTTGAGTATTCTATTTTAAATTAATTATTTGTTTTTTTTTTGAAGTGAAATTAAATGTTTTTTGTTACCCCCCCCCCCCAAAAAAATTTATTTTTTGTTATACTTAGTTTTGATTATTTAACGTGACTATCACGTGATTTTGTTGAATCCTTTTTCTCTACTTATTTAAGATTCAATGGATGCCGTTTAAATTATGGACAAAATTTAAGGATTTCTTTGAATTTAAAAAGGAAAAACTTCATTTAATACTCCTAAATTTTTATTTTTTTGTAATTTTTCACTCAAAGTTTAAAAACTTTTAAATTTAATGTGTCGAACTTTTAATTTTTTACAATCCCACTCCACCTGTTAGGGTTTAGGATTAAATAAGACGTTCAAAGAATAAAATGATCCTCACACCATTGTAAACTTAATAATATTACAAAATTACCCATAAATTATAATTAAATTTTTATCTTTAAATAAAAATATTTTAAGAATTTTAACCGTCTCTATTAAGATTTTTTATTAAATCCTAATATAGGGGTGAAATTGAATTTTTTTTAAGTTTTAGACAATAAACTAAGAAATTTTTAACTTTAAAAAGTAATAGAAGCTCGGGAGGTGATAAGATTATAAATTCATGGTGATTTGTATTCCCAAAATTAAGAAATTTGCTTACCCTACTATAAGGGATTTGCTTGTTTTTGAAAATATTCGAATGACTAGTAAACTCTATAAATAGTCTTCTATACAATCAAAATGAAATATATAGCCAAAAAAAAAGCTCTCATATGTGAATGTAGGCTATAAGTTGAACAACTTAAATCTCATGTTTTCCTATCTTTACTTATTATGAAATTTTATTGGAAAAAGCTGCATACTAGTATAGGAGTCGTTAGCGTCCACCCCATCGTACTTTGCATTAAAAAAAAGAAGTTGTTTAATTTTTGGAAAAAATACATTCCCCTTCCCCCTCGGATTTTGTACTTATCTGATTTTGCCTATAATATTTAAAAAAATTCTAATGTATCCCAATTAAGTTTTCGTTCATTTAAAATATTCGTCTGTTTAGATGGAAGGACGCTCACAATGTACATGAGTCTTAAATGGATGACAAGTCCAAAATGCTCATATTTTCTCTTAAAAAAAAAAAAATAATAATTAAGAGTGGTTACCGTAGCTACTCCATGAGCCATTTGGAGTGTTTAGCCACCCCCATTTGGGCTAAGGGGGTGGCTACGGCCACTTACAATTTTTATATTTTTTTAATAAAAAAATCACATTGGGACATCTTTGGGAAAATAAAGGGGAAGTTTGGATAATTTGGAGAGATTAGTAGCTAGAAACCTACTTAGGTCGCACGTGGGCGTCCTCCTGTCTAAAGAAACACATTTTTTAAACATAATGCCTACATTGAAAATTACAAAAAATTGATGAGAGTATTTGAAGGTAAAATAAAAAAAGAGATACAACTATGGTGGAGTAAAATGTATATATTCACTTAATTTTTGTACAAACAGAGCATAGGGGTATATCTTTATGCTTATTTCTGTTATATGTTCAGTGAAATATCTTAACAAGAATAATTAGGGTTGAACAATTATATATGTTAATTTTTATATTTATTTTGTGTTAACTAAAAATAGTGTGATTTTTAAAATTACCATTGACTTTTAAAATTATAACTTTAATAGTAATTTTATAACTCACATCATTTTTAATAAACATAAAATAGACATAGTGATTCACATGTATCATTATTCATTAAGATTTTTTTGAGTTTATGATTTCAAAAACTACAATTTTAAAAATAGCAACTTTATAATGTTAAATTTGAAAATATGATTTTTACAAAAATAATTATGTGTTTGAAATCAAACTTAACTTTTAAAATAACAATTTAATCATTAAAATTATACTTTTTCAAAAAAACACTTTATTACTTTCAATTTTAAAACACAAATTTTTAAAGTTTTTAAATAATAATTTTTAAAAAAAATGCTATACTAAACAAATTATTTTCTACGATTTGATTTAAAGTCACACATTTTTTATCTACAAAATCGTAAGGTCAATAGCAATCTAAATCTTTCTTTGATCAAATCAAAAACTCAATTTCATCGTAAAATCGATTATGTATGAATCTAGGCACCGGGCGTAAGGGTTGTAAAATGCTCTTTCTAGTTCATTGGCTGCTCCACATAAACTACGTATGGCTAAGTGCCCAGATGATATTGAATCATTGTCACATCCTCGTTTGAAGATTGTCATAATCAACTAACTCCCTGTTTTTTTTTTTTTTTTTTATGCAAATAACTCCCCTTAAATTGGCTAAAGGGGGCACTTCTATTTCATCTACTCAATAAAATGAGGTGAATTAAACTTTTTCATTAACTAAAAAAAAAAAAACACACATCCATACCAAAAATAGCCGATCAAAAAGAAGGCAAAAACAGACTAAAATTTTGTTGGATGCATATAATAGCAAACAGCTTCGTCTCCCTTGAACGAAAAAAACAAAGAGATGTTACACATATCATTTTACAGTTTATTTGGGTTCATATTTTTCCAAATCAACCGTCGAATAATTTGTGAGATCTACAAAAGAACTGTACAACAAATGAACAACATAATGATTTGTAGCATTTTTCAAACGGAAAATGTAGAGGTGCTGGTCTCATGAACCATAGTCTGCCACCCACTAGAACCATTAGCACCGCCATAATCAGGAACATACCTGCAACAAGTTAATTTTACCATTCATAAAAATTGTGGAAAATTGCTGACCAAAAGGAAGAAAAAATGCAGACAAATCTTAACGGATTTATCCTAAACAAAATACCATGAAAAGGAGAGGATCCTATTCCTAGCTGACTACGCCTTTCACCATATTCTTCATGGAAGTTTACCTGTCAATAAATGGCAGAAGAAAAAGTGCAGAAACAAATATGAGACTACAATACATGTAAAGAGTTGGATTACAATACCTCAACGAGAGATGAATGAATTTCATCCTCACTTCCGCATTGAACAACATGGATGGAACAGTTGAACAAAACTTAACGATCGAGCAAGGATATGGTAACAGATATTCGTATAGAATAGTTTTTATCAAATGTTCCACCCAATATTTATCAATTGAAAGATAGGATTAAATTCATTCACCAGATCAACGCATCAAAGAGGCTTCGGTGTTTCGTGTGTTTTGGAATTGGTCTTATAGGGGAGGAGATTGAAGAAGGGTTTGGGTTTTCAAGTGTATATTATTATTGTTTGTTGGGTAAGCGCAGAATCTGGTGTGCAGCGAACTGGACGCGTGTCAGCTTCTGAAATGTGTTGATTATCACGAATAGACGCGTGGCCTCTGATGGGAGGCGTAACAGAATTGGTACTGAAAAAAATAACAAAAAAAGAAAAGAAAAATTGAGTCTGGGATGCGATAAGTAAATGCCTGCAAAGTGGCAGTAATTGAACCGGTCAAAAGTGAATTTCGAGCAGAGTGAGTCAGTGTCACGAGCAAACTGTGACTCGTCTCGTCAATGATCTTTC
Source organism: Betula pendula (assembly GCA_900184695.1). NCBI lineage: Eukaryota > Viridiplantae > Streptophyta > Magnoliopsida > Fagales > Betulaceae > Betula > Betula pendula. Next base: position 243,822 of record FXXK01000598.1, on the reverse strand, counting down.
GGACAGCTCATTCACGTGAACCAGACCCATGTGACTTTTTTTTTTTTTTTTTTTTTTTTTTTTAAAGACCTTTTGTCCTTATTCTCGTGAATCTGATGCGATAACTCTTTTAAGCCGTGTTTTTATATTTTGATTGAAAAATATTTTATTTTAAATGAAAAGGAAAGAGGAAAGGGATTAATAAACAAACGTATTATTATTTTTATTTATAGTCTTACAACATTAATAACAGTCCTCAAAAAACTATAATTTAAACTTAATAATAGTTTGTAACTGTAATTTAAAGTCTTAAAACATTCACATTGAACCTTTTCAAAATTTCTTTAAGTTCAACCTCAAAAATTTACTTTGGTTTATTTTGTTAGTCAATTTCAAAACTATTAAACATCAGTCTCCAAATACTTCTAAACTTTAACTAAATATTCCAACTTTGTGACATTTTGCATTATATATATATATAAGAAACAACATTTAAAAAAAAAAAGCCAGTGTTTTACTGTTCATGAGTTTTGTTAAATCAAAAAAAAAAATTCACTTTTGATATTACATCATATATTTTTTAACAATTTTTTTCATTTTTTATATCACATCAAATACTTTTATTACTATTTAAATAAAATACTAACTTAAAAACCAATTTTTTTTTTTTTTTTCATTTTTTAATACAAAAAATTTATAACATTATTTCTACTTTATATTATATCAAAATTTAAAACCCTCTAACTCCAACTCAATCTTTATGCCAAACATACTTTAACCTTTCACATGAAAAAGTATGGAAGAGAAAGTAATGTTGGCTTGTACATAATATCACACTAGCCTTCAAGCACTTCAACTTCTATTACCTTTTCGAGGGCCATTAAAAAAATAATAATAACAATTCACTTTAAAAAAAAAAAATTATTGTTTTAATAAGATTTAGAGAAAAGTTTATATACTTTTCTCAAACTACCATTTAATTGATAAAGTCTATCTCAAACTTTCAATTGTAAAAATGTCTTTCACACTACCAAACAATTGTCAATGTCTCCCTGAGGTCAACCAAAAAGATAAAAATACTCTTATAAATTCAAAAAAAAAAATCTTTATATATATATATATTTTTTAAATTTTAAATTTGTCCAATTGAGTGGTAATTTA
>FXXK01000598.1:134503-234751 GCA_900184695.1 Betula pendula | reverse complement strand
AATCAAATAGTTTTTGTTTTTTTGTTTTAATATGAATTATGAGAAAGATTCCTGTTGGGGGCGGATTCTCGAATTCTTCATTGCATTTTGAGTTTTGTTGAATTCCTAGAGGGCTGCTGTTGGGATCTTAATTATTTACAGCCCTGGTTAAAGAATTCCTTTTGGTAAGCAATTTTTCCTGTATTCTTCATTGCATTGCAGTTGAAGTCGGCTCTAGGTTTGGGTAGTACGAAAGGTACCTGTTATTCTTAACTTTTGTTTGAAACCATATGATTTTCTATATATATATTCTTGAAGCTGGCAAGGCTGTTCATGGGTTAGGTTTTTTTTTTTGTGCCAGGCTTTGTTATTACTTATTAGTGGCTCAACCTTGTTCTAAATCTTGACATAAACTCTATTTCAATTTTGTTTTAATTCAAAATTAATATGATTTTTACAATTATTATTAAATTTATGATAAATATTTTTTATTTTTATCAAATAATAATTTTAAAAGTAACACTACTTTTAAATAAATGAAAAAAAAATGAATTGACTTTTATCATCCCTATGCCTAAAAACGAGTATTTCCCAATTCTATGGGCCTAAAAATTTGCACTTCTTTTCAAAAAGGAAAAAAATCATATTTAATCCTTAAGTTTTCATCTGATTTGAATTTAGTCCTTAGGTTTTCAATTTTAAGAAAAAGATCCTTAAGTTTTACTCAAGTTTTGAAATTGGTCCCTCTATCACTTTACCGTCAAAATTAATGATTTTCTATTTATCACGTGTGTCTCATTTGACACGCCAAGGTCTATATCAACATCAAAGTTAATGATTTTTCTTTTAATGCTACAAATCTAGAAGATTAAGATGACAAAGAAAATGATTATTGTTTTTTAAGTTGGGTCTTTTGTTTTTGGTTTTTTTGTTTTTGTTTTTGTTTTTTATGCATGAATTGACGCTTAATGATATGACATTGATATTAGGTGTTGACATGAACGTTAACATGTGAATTGAGATACAAGTAATATATGACAGACCATTCATTTTGATGAAAAAGTAATAGAGGGACCTATTTAAAATCTGGGCAAAACTTAGAGACCATACTCTTGAAATTAGAAACCTAAGGACTAAATTCATATCATATAAAAACCTAAAGACTAAATATGATATTTCCCTTTCAAAAATTGTTGTAGCAGTCAAAAATTTAATTTAATTATTTGGTGGCTTCTTTGCAATTAATTAATAGTTGTATACGAAAAATTGTCCTTTATTTTTTATGATACAAGACATCACAGGGAAAAAAAGAAAGTCAAAACAGTATAGAATAGTTTTATGGAATAATTTGATAAGCCTTCGACAAGCTAGGATTGACGACGCTGAATCCACCATCCAGCACAAGGTTGAGCCCACTCACAAAATTAGCTTCATCACTAGCCAGGAAGAGCGCAGCCCGCGCAACGCCCTCTGGCTTAAGTATTTCCCCCTTGAGGTTCCCCATCTCGCCTACCGCCACTTCTATTTGCGCAACAGCCTCTTCACTCATTCCCTTTGAATTCATGCCGGTCAGCACCGCATACGGCGAAACACAATTCACTCTTATGCCATACTCCCCAAGCTCCGCCGCCAAGTTCCTCGCCAGCCCCCAAATGGCGTATTTGGAAGCCGCATAAGAGTGAGTCGAAATCCCTGCAATTGATGTGCACGCGCTAGCAGTAAATAGTATGACACCCTTGCGTTGGGGCACCATCACTCGTGCCGCATGCTTGGCTCCCAAGAAAGCGCCGACCAAATTAACCCCAATGCATTTGTCCAGGTCTGCCTTTGTGGTGTCCAGAATGCTCCCGAAAGGGCGGTCTAAGACGCCTGCGTTGTTGTACATGATGTCGAGTTTTCCGTGTTTGGCAATTGTTGCGTCGACAAGATCGCTAACGTCGTCTTCCTTTGATACGTCGCAGTGGATGTAGCTGACATCTTCGCCGAGGTTTTTGGCGATGGATTCGCCGACGTTGTCTTGGATGTCGGCTATGACAACTTTGGCACCTTGGTCGTGGAATATGCGTACGGCGCTTGCTCCAATCCCGCTTGCACCCCCGGTGATAATTGCCACCTTCCCCTCTAGCCTGAAAATCAAGGTCCATCGGTTGAGATAATTTTGTAATTAACGATAATATATAGACGATTTAAGCATTTATTTACCTTTTGTAAGATGCAATTGAAGAAGTAAAAGTATTCATCTCTCCGCCGTAAAAACTGAGAATCAAGATTGGAAAAGGAAGAAATGGGTAGAAATGGTTATGATGTGCCTTTATTACAGCAAACGATCGGGTATATGTACATGTTAAGATCAGTAACAGGATCATGACTTGGTCTGTTTTTTTATATTGGATTTATCATTTAATGTTTAATCATGCGTTTACCTTATGCTGTAGTATTATATTCCATAATTCATACGACTAGTTCAAATACTATCTACAATTTTTTCACAATTTGTTGACAAGTATTGGCATTATAGCCATTCAAAGTCGTGAATAGCTAAGAGCTGCTTTTTTGCTCATCTTTTAAGGTATGAGGTTATATATTACATTCATATTTTACTGGGCTGATGTAGCAGTACCATCAAATTTTTAATTTATATATTTTAATGATTGATAGACATCGTCACATCAACCACATAAAATGAAAGTGTAGTATCTAATATTAAAAAAATGATGCATATCGCAAAAATATTTCACAAAACTAATATGGCAATATCTAATAATTATTAATTTTTTTTTTTTTAACAATAACTAATTCAAGAGCTACTAAACCCTGAGAGACTAACTTTGTGGAATATTTATATAGTATACATAATTTCCCATATAGCATTACTCTTACACTACATTTCATATTGCATATGTCTCCCCTTCTCCTCCTTTCTTTGTAATTGCCTAGGAAAAAAAAAAAGAAAAAAAAAGGGGTAATGTACCATATGGCCCACAAGAAGATAGCTCTCAAATTACACTTTCTCACGGTACCAAGTACCACCTACCGCACATGGAAGGCCCCTCCTTGGGGGGTGTTCAAAAAAAGAAAAAAAAAGTACCAACTACCGCGGTCCCAATTAGACAGGTGATTCAATTGGCCTACATTGTGATATGCAAATGCTGGTGAAACCCTTATCTAAAAAGCAAAATAGGCTGTTTGGATGAAATAGCTACATCATGGATTAATTAAGCTCCAATTGTTAAGTGACAGCGTGCTATATTGAAAAGCTAGTTACGTTTTAAATACATTATTATATTTTTATTTTATTTATAATTTTTTTATAATTCTGATGTGATAATTTTGATTAATTTTTTAATTTTTATTTTTTAATAAAAATTGAGTCAAAAATTGGTTGTAAATACTACACCAGTGTTGTAAGTTTCTGTATTTACTTGTTTAGATAATAGGGAAAATTTTACAGAAGCCCTCTGAACTTTCACGCGATTTGAAGAACCTCCTCCAAACTTTGATTTCTTTCATTTTAACCCTCGAACTTTCAATTTCTATCATAAGGCTCCCTTCCGTCTGTTTTCACCGTTAATTTTTTTTAAAATTTCGAATACTCTCTATTTAAACAAAAAAAAATTATAAAAAACTAAACTTTAAAATGAGAGGTATTTTGAGAATTTCAAAAAATTTTAACAGTGAAAACAAACGGAATGAGGTCTTACGATAGAAATTGGAAGTTCGAGGGGTGAAATAAGAGAAGTCAAAGTTTGGGGAAGTTCTTCAAATCGCGTGAAAGTTCAGAAGACTTCTGTAAAATTTTCCCTAAATAATACAATCAGAAGACTTTTTACTGGGAAGAAATAGTCTTTAGATGATTCAAAGAATATTTTCAAAGACGGGTTAATTTGGAATTCAGTAATAATCTTAAAGTCTAAGATCTACTTAAACAAGTTAGACTAAGTAAACAAATAAAATTTAATGAAAATTCAGAATAATCTTCAAGATCTCCGCGTTATTCAATGCCAACTTTATTTGGGGTTACAAGTAAACACGTATTTGTCTATGACTTGTAGGCAAAACTCTCAACTTTGTTTTGTTTTTTATTTTTTATTTTTGTCGGTTTGAAAAAGTTTTAAGAAGTCTTTCGTGAAGTTTTTAAGTAGTGAAAATTCTGGCCAGGTGCTATTTGATGGACTTTTTGTTACTTTTATGTATGTTTTCTTGTTATTTTTTGTTTTGGGGTCACTGTCTCCTTGTTTTTAGATGGTTTAATATTGTGTTGGAGACTTTTGATCTTATTTTTGTGTTGATCCCTCTTTTTTCTGTGGTCTCTAATTTGGACTTAAACAATGCTATTTCTGCTTCATACTCATTTTGGTGGTTGTTGTAGTTGTTTAGTTGGGTTTAGATAGACTTATCTTTTTCTATGTCTCTTTTGCATCTGAAATTGCTTTATGCGGCCCTTTGAGAGGACTGTGTCATTTGTTTGACCAATTTCCTACATTGTATCTATATATCTGCACTGTTTTCTTTCGGTTTGAGACTATTGTTGGAGAGCCCACCTCTTTTTCAGATTTAGGATTCCCCACCTTTTTTTTTTTTAGATTAATAGTAGCAAGGATTCTCCCTTGTAACCCCTTTCCGTATTCAATTTAAAAAAAAAAAAAATGTAGTGAAAATTCATTTGGTATGGGGCACATTTGGAAAAAAAAAAATGTTGTGTGTAAACAAACTTTGTTTGGTAAAGTTTTGCAGAATGTTCATTAAAAACAAAAAGCTGACAAATATTTTTACAAAACTTTTTAAAAAGTTGCTGCTCCATAGTGGCGACAACTACTGTGGTGGTGATCTAAAGTGGTCGCTAGATGAACTGGTGGCCCTCGCAGGACCCCTAGACGGCTTTGGCTACCGCAAGGCTATGCTAGATAGTCCTAACATCCACCAGGGGTCGCTAGATGGTCCCAAAGGCAACCGTGGGGTCGCCAAATAGTCTAGGAGGCCACTGTGAGGTCGCCAAATAGTCTTGTAGGCCACCACTAGATTGCCAGATAATTCTTGAAGCTATCTTTGGGCCACCAGACGGTCTAGGAGGCCACCATCAAGCTCTTAGACGTTCATGGAGGCCATCGTCAACCCGTCAAACGATCTTGGTGGCCGCCAGATAGTAGTCACCAGATAAATTAACAGCTATTGAGGTGGCCATTGCCAACAAAGTACAAAATTTAACTATTTTTAAAAAAAGAATACTTTATGTTTTATTTTTTTGAAAAGTATTTTATTTTTTAAAATAATTTTGTGATTTGTTTTAAGAAGTGAATAACTAATATTTGATAACAGTATTCGCCTATTCAGTGTTTAAAAGGCGAAGAAGTTTGCCAAAACAAACCCCTAACCGTATGCGTAACGTTCATAGACATACGTTATCCTGGCGCACAATTCTTCTATGTATGGATGCTCATCTAAATCAATTATTTTTTCTATACATATTTAAGTTTCTTAAACATATGGCAAGGTAGCACAAGTTTCATTCAACTTTTTGCAAGTGAGAACATTATATAAAGAGAAATGCAGTACTACACACTTTTATCTCACTTTGTTGACATATTATTACAAATTAGTCTTTGGATCGATCATTATTAAAAAAGAGTAATGCTAAAAATTACATTTTTATCTTACAACTATCTCATAATGATAATATGGCAGTCCTAACTAACCATTTAATCAGTCATTGTTAAAAAAATAAATAAATAAAGAGTTGGTTGAGACAGTTATGTCAGTATTGTGAAATAATTATGAGATAAAAATATAATTTTTATAATTTTTCATTAAAATTTAAAAGTACAAAAAATATGGTGTATGAAATTACTCTTATATTGTTTACTCTTTAGCCCACCGTCCACCTTTACAAATAGCTTGGGAGAATGCCTGTTGATATCATTCCTGATTTGAACGAGAAGCTCTACTTTTGAAAACGCTGCTACGTCCTTTGTTAGCTCCTAATTGAGTCTCCCTTCACCCAATTGGTTTAAAATCAAAGGATAATATCTATAAAACTTTATGTGGTTTAAAGTCTTTATTCGAAACTACTTTGATTTTACTTTTTATCATAAATGGTACCTCAATTTTGGTTCAAGACGGAGATAGTACCTCCTTCCATCTTTCGTCAAATTATTAACAAAACTCCACGTGTCAGCATTTAAATATTGACACGTGGCTCCGCCTTAAAAAAATTAAAATAATATATATATATATAACTTAAAAAAAAAAATTGAAAAAGAAAGAAAAAACAAAACAAAAAAAAAAGGGGTGGCTCAAGCTACTCCCATTTGACCTGGAGTAGTTTCGGCCAATCCAGGCCGGCTGATCTAGAGGTGATTGAACCACCCCCAAAGGCTAAACCCGAGTCTTTTTTTTTTTTCTTTAGGCTTTGTGAAGGTGGCCAAACCACCCCCAAAGGCTTTGAGGGTGGTTCGGCCACCCTCACAAAGCCTAAAGAAAGAAAACATACGTCAAACTACAAGCCAATACTCGTGTGACAAAGAGAAGGGGTCTGTTCCAATCAGATGCAACTCTCCTCTTGATGATGCCGAGGCAAAAGCATACGTCAAACTACAAGCCACTACTCGTGGATCTACTTTCTTTAAAGACTTTGGAGTATCCATGGTGAAAATGGGTCGGGTTGGAGTTCTCACCGGCAAGGATGGTGAAATCAGGAAACAATATAGCAGGGTTCTCTAAAATCTTAATAAATGTCTGATAATCCACGTTCCGACTTCATTTTTTCGATCTGAATAAGATGTTCTGATAAGGTTTTTTTTTTTTTTTTTTTTTTTTTTTTAATATTTTTAGATTTTTTTTTAAATTTTTTTTTTTTTTGTATTAAGGCAGAGCCATGTGTCAGTGTTTAAATACTAACACGTGGAATTCCGTTAAAATAATTTGACGGAAGATAGACGGAAATACCATCTTGTCTTTATCCAAAATTGAAATACTACCTGTGATAAAAAGTAAAACTGAAATGGCTTGAATAAAGACTTTAAACCACATTGAGCAAAAAAATATATATCCCTAAAATCAATTATGACACAATTATTTAGGATTCCATCTTTGCTCAAGAAATTGTTTGTCGGGATTCTCTGGGCAACATACTCCAAGTTGCTTCAAAAATCAGTTTTGATTGTGATCCAAATTTTGGTAAAGTTTTGGCAGCTCTTCTTGGTACTTATTTGGCTATTTCCTTATGTGTTTAAAATTTCATTTTGGAAGGAGACTCTATGGTGGTTATTCTTGCCTTGCAAAATCCAAATCTCAATTAATACTGAAAAATTTCTTCCATTATCTCAAACACTCTGAAGTCTATCCCAACTTTTATTTTTTGAAAAGATTATAAAATCAACATAAGTATAAACTTTTGTGCCCACAATATGGCAAAATGGGCCGCATCTAAATTTCTTTTTAGTTGTATTCCCACCTATCCCCATCCCTTGCTCTCAATTCCCATATGTAGCGGCAAAGATTTCTCCCTCCTCAAATTGATCCTTTAATTTTTTCAGTTTCTTTGGTTTTCTCCCGGTTGCGGAATGTACTTTCAATAAATAAAAAAAAAAAAAGCTCCTACAAGTTGTTACTGTTAAAAGGAGGTAGGGCTTAGGAGTCTATGTAGAAGAAGTATAGTTGATCGCTCATGCAGTTTTCATCTTACTTCCCTTTATTATTGAGATTTCATCAATGGTGCGCATATTTACCACCCTATTTGAATGTGTCAATCTTTTTGTTTGGTTGAGTAATGTTGAGGATCTAAATTACAAGTGTATCCTCTCAAGCATTTCATCAAAATAACTGTACAAGCTCACTATATGGAAAATAACTCCTACTATATAAAAAATAATTGCACCATAGATCAAAAGACTCCAAGCCCGTCATGTGACAAGTATCATAAGACTGTCTCCATTGAGTCTCATTAAAAGAAGAACACATACTCAAAATTGAACACACTCAAATACCCACACTCTCTCTCTAAACTTTTTCAATTAAGTTATTTTGTCAAACAATATAATGATTTAAGCATTAGAGTGTCCTCAATTCCTAGGAGATCAGCGAATTTTCGATGACCATTTTCTCTATTTTGCAAGTGGTTGGTCACAATTAAGAATATCGTTAGCTAGTTAGAAAAATAATGAACGCCAGTTCGACCGTAAGAAAAATTGCTTCAACAGGTAATATTATTTTCAATCTTTTTGGAGTGAAATTTTATGAACGATGTTAGCTAGTCAGTTACTTCTATTTTTTGTTTGTCTTTGACATTTTATTCAAATATGGAAGAGAACTCTGTCAACTAACCATATAGCCAAACACTACATTATGAATTTATTGCGGCTTATATAGTCTTGTAGAAGGCGAGTCTGTCCAAGTGTGTGGTCACTTTTACAAAGCCCTTGTCATTGATAAATTTTTCAACATATCATTCTTTCCCTAGTTACTTCATTATGGTGTCAAAAATTTGAAGGTGTTGCTCCCAAAAGACCTAATAGCTTGGAAGCCAAACAAGCTTAATTTGTAAATTTTGTAGAAATGTTCGTGAATGTGAAATTTTAGTTCGCTGCAAGATCCTTCAAATCTATAAGAAATATCTTACAAAGGCTACCATTTGTCAAAAAGTGAAACCTATAACCCTCTGAATGTAGTAGCTATGGTGCTGCCATTAGTTTTTGCCCTTTAACCATGCTATAATCATGCACTAGGAGGAGCTTATTTGATGTTGCTGTTAGGCATCTTTGTATGTGCTAATGGGTGTTAAATTTGAAGGGGTAAGTAGATTTAAAGGAGAAATCAAGCACGAAGGAAGTGCAAAAAGCAAAGAGAATTATGATAGTAGGTTTGCTTTCTTAATAGACTATAGTCTAGATAATCTCTACTTCATGTTCTATTGCATTTTTTTTTTCATGAGCAAATTGCAAAAACGTTATAGGTTGAAAAATTATAAAAGAAGGCGTTAACCTTATTGTTGTTTTGTTAATGCATTTTTATTCTTCATTTTGTTTTTTGTTTTCTGTTTTCAGAACAATAACATTAACAAATAACTCAAAACACTAAAAATTACTTTTACCTTTCCGTCACAATACACTTTCTAAAATAAATAATAATAATAATAAAAAAACACGTCTAAAACTGCATTAGCAAATGCAGCCTAATATTTTCTGCCTGAGAAGTATAAAAATCATTTTATACCGAAACAAATTCAATCTGTGTATATATGTTTGAACTAAATTCTAAGGATGAAGGAAAATCTTTTGATGAAAATGCTCAAGCAGGGTATGCATGGGCAGTGAAAATTGTACAATGTCACAGATTATAAGATTTTTTTAAAGTCATGTTAATTTTGAGAGGACAAGGAAGACAAGAGTCTTCATTCTAGGATTACTCCTTGCGCGGGATCTTATATTCCGGGATATTGTAAAATTTTCACTGCACATGCATACCCTGCCTGAGCATTTTCATCAAAAGATTTTCCTTCAAAACACAAAACACAGCAACACTAATTTTACCTTAACATCGTCAAAATATCTTTTCAAATAAAATAATTACACTAATTCAAATAAAATAATTAAAATTTTCACTGCACATGCATCCATGCTAGTTGATCCTCTAGAAGAATTTCTATTAAATGTTTAAGCTTTTTTCTCTCTAAAAAGCAAATTTTCAAACCCCAGGCACTCACCAGACACATAACAAATAAGTGCAAGCACCTTGAGGCAGAAATGGGAGACATGAAGCACCATGATTACCATCCAAAGAAGCACAGCAAAGTAGACAAATTACTCTACCATAATCAAAACTCCAGAAAGAAACTCAATATTGCATCAACCAGATCTAATAATGCGATAACCAGAATTAACATTTGCAAAACTTTTAAGAGAAAATAGACTTCTAAAAACAAAAATCACAGAACAGTCCCATCTACTGGATAGATCAAACAGCAGAGAAAAATATAAAAGAGACGAGATCTCAATACAGAATACTAGGTGTTCATTCTTCCTCCTCGCCCTCATTCTCGGCGATGTTGAAGTATCTCAGCTCGTAAACATTCCTGTCCTTGTTGGAAGCAATCACCCGAAGCCAATCCCTCACGTTGTGCTTCTTCAAGTACTTCTTAGTCAAGTATTTGAGATACCTGAGAAACAAGAAGATTCGTTAGAAAGACTGCAAAATCTAATCCATTTGATTTAATCGCAATCAAGCAATCTAGTTTTGCAATTTTCTGGTACCGTTTGGAGAAGGTGCTGTCGGAGGTGACAGAGATCTTGTTCTTCTCGCGGGTGACAGTGACGGATTCGCCGAGAGCGCCCGCCTTACCGCCGACCTTGATGCGCTCCTGGAGGAACTTCTCCAGTGAGGCGATGTCCATGATCTTGTCCTCCACCGGCTTCGCGCAGTCGACCACGAACGTGGCTCCCTTCTTCTTCCCCTTCGCCCCCACCGCTGCTGCCCCGCGGCTCATTTTCGCTGCTATTCAATCAATCAACTCCAAACCGTGCGAGCGAGAGAGAGAGGCACAGAAGCCGCGGGTGTGGATGATCCTCTCTATAAAGATGTTCACTGCCTGCGCCAGCCTAGGGTTTGGATGGAGTTTAGGTTTTTTTAGAGAACGACGTCGTTTTCTTTGACATGGAATATTAGACGGACTTGGGCTGGGCTTAACCTAAAGATGATGCCCGTCCTGAGTTCCAGCCCAAATCGTATATGTACACTGAACTGTCCGCGTTTTAAAACAACGTCGTTTTCAGGATAGAATCAGGTACTTCGCACAATTGTACGGAACCCTGTTCGTGTTTGGTTTTGCTAAATCAAAAGAGAAGAGGGAAGAATCGGAAATGAGAGATGGAAGACGAGCTCCACGGCGTCGTTCCGTGCTCCTCCCTCGCCGTTGATTCCATCCTCCGCGTCGGAACGGTACCAAAACTCGATCTTTTCTTCAACTAGTATACCGTTATGTATTTGGTCAATAAACTATTTGCTACACAAAATCATTGAAATCCTATGTATATATATTCAGGCCGGTGCTCTATGGGGCTTGTGTATGGGACCGTACGATGCTCGTAAACTAGGTAATTTTTCTCACTGCTTCTCTAATCAATTTTTTTTTTTCCTATTTCTAATTTGTGAGTGCCTTTTGTTTGAAGGACTGACTGGAGTTGCTCGTGCTTCTTTTGTGGTACGTGATTTTCCTTTTATGTTTCTTTCAATTGCGATTGTTAATGTGCGTTTGTTTGTGTTGAGTTGCCCCGTTGAGGCAAATATGGTCTGTTCTTCAAGATTGATTCTTGTTGATTGGTAAAATTATACGCAGGCGAAGACGGTCGGCAAATTCGGCTTTCAATGTGGTAATCAAACTCATGGTCTCTCTGAGTATGTTGTTTGCTAGGGTTTTATGCTCATCAGCCATGTTTGTTGCGTTTAACACTTTAAAAATTCGGGCATTAGGACTTGTTGCTGGAATTTATACTGTTTCTCGCTGTGGAATTCAAAGATACAGGGGGCGGAACGATTGGGTTAGTTGTATACATTCTGTTTTCGCACACTTAATATCGGAATTTGTATAAAATGTTTTGATAAGTAAATGTTTCATGATGACATTGTTGATATGCATTAGATTACTTACTCTCTAGCCCTTATTTTAATGTGGGAGGATGGCATCCTCCTTTATTTAAGATAGGAAATCATGGAGCACAGAATATTATACCCACGTGGGGTGACACTAATTTTTCAAGGAAGATTCTTAAATCCGAATGTCGAACTACTTCATGCAGCCATATAGAGGTTGAGTATGAATGAGCAATATCATGAACTTTTCCTTCTTGTCTTCCTTTTCTTTAGGTAGTCTGATGTGTTAGATTATTTCAATAAAAAAATAAGTTTCCAAATAATAGTTATGGAAATTTTGGTGCTTTATAAGTGGATATGTTTCACAAGGATTAAATTGGCTTATTAGAGTAGACATATGCCATTGGTGTCACCCAGGGTGAAGCTTTGCACTGGCTGCCTGCGCACCCTGCCGTGCCAGGGAACTTTGGCGCTTTAGCACTTCAAAATCTGGTGTTTGTTTGAAGTTGAACAGAGATGTTATTTGGTTCAAATTTTTTAAACACAAATAACTGCCAATAAGAGTCATATTTTTCGATAGTTATGATGGTTGAAATGCACCATTTTGTTTCTTTTATATAATAGTGAGTTCTACTTCATTTGGTATTCTACTTAAAATTGACATTGCTGTTACTCAATTTCTAGTTTAGATTGGTGTTCTGAATTTGTAATCTGCTCGCTAATACCAGGAAGTATTGTTCCTTAAGACAAATTGCTTGAGTTCCTTTGCAAAACTTATTCTGTGATACGTGGGAGTCAATAATTGTCTGAAAGGTAAATTAATATTTGCTTTATTGTCTAGAGTTTCAGTGATTCCCTACATTTTCTGTTCCGTTGTCTTCCTTCAAAATTCCCACACCTAAATTTCCAACATGATGGAGGCTTGTAAATCAGGCATGCATATTACCTCTCCTTCATTGAAAACCTGGAATAACACATGAAGTTGTAAAGGTTAAATGAGCTGAGAAGAGAACCAAATACAGGAAGTTCATGTTCTTATATACTAGTTATTAAAGCCAGGACCTTCCCAAAAGAAAAAACCATGTGCAGTGCATAAAAAAAGAAGAAGCTCAGTATGATGTTTATCTAAGTACATACAGAAGTTAAAAAGGAAGACTCCCAACCGAATGAGATGACCTCTTCTCTTGCTGACTTTTTCCATGAAAGATAAATCTCAATTAGAAAGAAAGAATTCAAAGCTTGTATTGACATGTGAAAATTCTTAGAAATGCTGATGGCTAATATGCAACTCTAAATTTTTATGTGGACTGAAAACAGAATATATTCCCTTATCTACTTCTAGAGGGCTAAAAGAGACTAGCATAATTATGACTCCTCTGTCTCTCCATTAAAAGTTCCTATGGTTTGTTGAGACTAGGTTATAGATTTCAATGAGATGTTTACTTTAGAAACCTTGTCCTGCATGGTTGAAATCTTACAGGCCTTTGATAGGCAAGCCCATCAAAGTCATGCAGTCATTTGGCTATGGGTCTCTTGCATCATTCATGTGAAGAATTGTAGGAAATTGGGTGACTAATTTTTCAAGGTTAGAGAAAAGGAATCTGCAAAAAGCAAGGATCCGGAATGACCTGCAGGAGAGGGCAGTAAACATATGTTTCCCACTAATTAACGATCACAATCAAAATAATAACAGTGGGAAAAATACATATACCTCCTCAAACTATCATTTTATTGTCAATGTACTCCTAAACTACCAATTGTATCAATGTCCTCTCTAAACTATAAAAAAATGTCAATATTTCTCTAAGGACAAAAAATCCTTCATAAAATTAAAAATATTCTTAAAATTATAAAATTAAAAACTTAAAAACTTAAAAAAAAAAAAATCTAAAAATAAGAAAAAAAAAACTAAAAAATTAAATTTAAAAAAATGAAAAAATAAACTACCACCCCCTTTATTTTTTAATTTTTGTAGTTTTTTTTTTTCTTAAATTTAAAATTTTATTTTATTTTCGTTTTGTTTTTTAATTAATTTTTTAAAAAAAAAATTGGAAAATTTAATTTTTAGTTTTAGTTTTTTTTTTTTTTTTTTTCAATTTATAAGGATATTTATTATTGAAAATGTTTTAGGGTTACTTTTGTCTTTTTGCTGGCCTTAGAGACATTGATATTTTTTGGTAGTTTAGGGAGGATATTAACACAATTGATAATTTGGGGAGCACATTAACAATGAGGTGGTAGTTTGAGAGGGTGTCTACTTTTTCTGAATTTACTATAGGATATATGTTCCATGATTATTCTGTCCTACAGCACCTGATCTTATACTTTCATGGTCAAAAGCCTAAAATACTTGGTTCATGGCTTATTAAATTTCTTAGTGAAGAGGGTCCCAAAAAAAAAAAATTATCAGCAAGCATTTTTGGTCTTGAAAGTTTGTTTTGTTTATGGTAGCTCAAGTTTCTAATGTTTGCATGTGTTTGTCGCAAGAACTACAGTCTACAGGCTATTGCCTGTTCTGGCCTGACATGATTGCCTATGTAGGACGCTGATAATAGTTAGAACAATTTTTATAATATGTATGACAGTTTGATGAGCTGATGAAGCATAATGCTCAGTTTTTCTGTTCTGTTTTTTTCCCATTGACAGGTGAATGGTTTGGTTGGGGGTGCTGTAGCAGGGGCAGCTGTTGCTGCTAGGACACGAAACTGGACACAGGTTATTGGGATGGCTGGTCTGGTTTCTGCCTTTAGTGCTGCTGCAGACTATTCCCGAACATCTTGAAGTACCTCTTGGTTGAAGCCTGGGGCTGAGGAACTAGGTAGTTTTCACCATTTTATCTATTAACCAACAGCAAATACTAGGGTACTCATCAATTTTGTTTTCCAAATGGTGACTATATAAAGATTATTTTGTCAAATATGCTATTCTTGACTGAAGAATAGGTTTTATTTGGGTTCTCTCTTAGTTGACATGATGAGCTTTGTTGTGCTACTCAAACTAGTAGATTTTCAATCTTGTTGAATGCAGCAAACTGTTTGTAGAATAAGATGAATTTGATTGGGAAAGACCCGACATCATGACTCGAGCAAACTTAAGTTTAGCTTGCTGAGGATCCTATCTACTCTGAGGGTGGCACATAAGGTAAACACAGTTCATTCTTCGATGAAGCCACATACTCCAAACAACCCCCCGCCCCCACAAAAAACAAAAAGAAAAGAAAAGAAAACTGGCTGTGTTGTCATGTCTTCAATGATGTTTATCTGCATCTTTGTAAGCATCTACTTCTATCACTTTCAATTCATACAGATTCATCCTTCTTACCTCAGTGTCTTAAGTGATTCATATTTCCTTGCTTCTCTCTGATTGATTCATGACTTCGCCAAATCCCAAGCTGTGTCATTTTCATTTCATTTCAGAAAGCTGATTTTCTAGTTCGATTGGGTCCTTCAAAGAGAAAAAGCACCAAACAATATTAATGATGCAAGCTTGTTTGAGAAGGTATACAAAGGCACGCCAATGGTAGGCCACCTATCAACCCAAACCAAAACCATGAAAAGAGGTTTTAATTTTAGGAGCTCGGATCTAACCATCACGCAATGAATTCAAACGAACTTTCATGGGGTGAAATAAAATAATTTTCATAAATAGAGTACTTGTATTAAATGATCTCATCGATATGATCAGCCTTTCTTTTGGGAAAAAAACAAAAAAAAACAAAAAAGGAACAAGATTTTATTCCTCTCAAAAAGCGAGAAAAATTTCAGTAGATAACTTGTTTGTCTGAAAAAAAAAACTCTTTAGGGGACCCAATGATGTAGTTAGGTGACCTGTAGATGGATTACATATAATTATAATTTGTTCCCTATGAGTCATGCCTCCATCTAACGTACCACCTTCGAGAAAACATATATACAAATTGGATAGGACAAAGTTTTCCTTAAAATTACGTTATAAAAATTTCTTCAACTCAGATTATTAAATTGATGCATTTTGAACCCATCAATTTAATAGTCTGGGTCAGAATAAATTTCCTCAATCTAATTTGAAGGAAAATTTTGTTCAATTCTAGGCAACATGTTTTCTTTCTTTTTCTTTTTTTTTTTAATAGATATTTTTCCTGTTAGTGTATTTATTGATCTCTTCCCCCCATTTGCACGTTTGCAGCACTTCTGTGGTCGTTGGTGTGTGTGAATTTATTGGCAAAGCGTAGCCCATAGGAAAAAGGTCTTTCAAAGAAATTGAAAGTGAGAGGTTTAGTATGAATTCACAATCACAAGCTTTGGTCTGAAGTACTAATTTGACATTGATTACTTAATTTCATAATTATACCTCCAAACCGAGTGGACCCTGATGACACTTCATGTTGGGACAAAAACATTTCTCTAGTTGCTATCGAACGTATATTTTATTATTTTTCCAAACTAAAGAATAATATCTGACTCCAAGTTATTACCTTGCCATAAGTGCTTAACAAAGTTGGTGGAGATTGATCGTGAGAGTTTTTCTCACTGCTGATGATTATAGAGTCGGTCTCCATACACTTTTAACTCCTTGATCAACATAGGTAAATTTGTCTAGGTGCAGGTTATCTCTCCATGAATTGTATATATGTAACAAAAGGGACAGAATTTTATCAATTCTTTGGTCTGAAAGCTTGGTTGAGCTTCTGAAAGCAAGGAGCAACCCGGCTAGTAGCAGTTACCCAATCCCCTCTCCGGGGGTGAAAGTAGAGAACACAATATCAACGACTTGTAAGAGGTTTGCAGTTTGAAGGCTATGAGATTGACAGCTGAATAAGAGAGTTTCAACCTTACAAAATAATGTGTAAAAACTTGCCTTTGAGAGAGGGGAACAACAGTTGAAAACGACTACTAATACCCCGTTGGCTAATTGAGAAATAGAACTGACTAATACTAAGTCAAAGGGGGTCAGCATACTAATTAATGATTGACTAAAGGCTTTTTCCACGTTGATTCTGACTAAGACTATGCCTCTATTAGTAAAGCATATCACCCAGATGGTCTTATGTCTAGAGGGATTCAATCAAAGTCCATGAACAATGACAAGAACGAAAAGGTGAATACAATGACAAGAATCGAATCTGCCTATCGATTCGGCTAAGATGATGCTTATGAGTTATGATGCTGCTGGTACTAGTGCAACTACCTAGGTCCAGATTCATAAGTTCCGATATTGATCTGCCTCCTCGTAGACTACTAGAGACCTCTCGTTATGCTAACGATTGAACTTTGTGGGTCCGGGTCTGATCACCCATATTGCAATCACGAACAATGTAAACTTGTTATGGGTAGTATAACTACTCCAACAAAAAATAGGTAATGATTTTTTTTTTTTTTAATGTTTAGATAGATTATTTGATCTGTTATTGTTCTATCATCTTAACTTGGTAGTCTTTGTACCTATTGTGGAAGAGAAATGTTATTTAGTATATTATTATATGATTATTATATAATTTGATGATAGTAAAAATTAGTTCTTGTATCAGTACTAGTAAAAAGAAAGAAAAAAAAAATTTAGGGCTAATTTTTACTGTCACGTCACATTATCACAAGTATATGATAGTCAGATAACAATCTACTAAGGGTACGTTTGGAATTGCGATTTAAAAAAAAAAAATAGCAATTTTAAAAAGTGCGATTTGAAAACGTGATTTTTGAAAATGCAGTTAAGCGTTTGGCAAAATTACAGTTTGACATTTAAAATTGCAATTTAGCCTTTAAAATTATGCTTTTTCAAAAAATACCCCTTACCTGCAATTTGAAAAGGCAAATTTTCTGCGTCTTCAAATTGCAATTTATTTAAAAAGCAGTTCTCAAACAATCTAGTTTTTACGATTTGGTTTAAAATCGCACTTATTATCTATGAAATTGCAATATCGAACGCACCCTAAATAGCATTACTTAAATGCCATGTAATAGCTATTCCCCTAAAATGAGGAATAAATATTCATACTCATTCTTATTTCTAATTAATGATCATTCCAGTATATCAAACGTGCTCTTAATATCTACGTATGCATGTACCGACATAAATTGACAGTGGACCTAACAACATTAGGTTACGTTTGGTCCGCGAATATTTCAGTAAAGAAAAAAGAATAGCTTTTATTCAAAATGGAAGAAAGTATAATGGATTAACATTAGAATAGACATTCTCATGGCCATGTGATTTAATAGTTATTTAAAGTATTAATGCATATATATACTTTAACACCAAAACTATTTTATTCTATTTTTTTCATTCTTAATAAAAGCTATTTCAAATTATTTTGCATACTAAACGTACCCTAACCTTTTGGTGTTTGGTAGCTAATAAATAATTATCATCTAACTCTTCTCGTATTTATCATAAATTATCACGTAGAAAATGGATTATATTCTGTTCGCTTACATGGAAACGAGTCTCATATATGAAGCACGAAATACATGTGAGATGGTGTACTATCACAAGAATGTGCTTGATAATTATGTAAATAATAATATGTGCAAATTTTTAAAACTTTCAATTTTTACTATCTATCTGACATAAGTTCACACATCATATAGCATCTTTACATTTTTACCATATGGTCCATATACCTCACCTAGGTCACATGGAATTAATATATCAAAACATAAACTCTTGTTAGCTGATTTAATCAATCCTCAAAACGATCAAATTCCGCTGTTCGTGAATTTGGGTACGTTCAAGCAAAGAGATTTGGATTCGTAGCAATTTTTTGTTGTTGAAAATCTCTGTATAAGAGAGAAAATGGACTCATGGGTTTTTTTTTGTTGTATTTATGTTGTTATTCCGTTGTATTTCTGTTGTTTTTTTTCCAGTTTTTTTTTTTTTTTTTTTTTTGAGAGGGGATTTTGGCTCCGCTTGGTAATTCTTTTCACCCTCCATAACCCATTGTCGAAATTTTCGCCCTGGTCATTTCTCACGTGGAAGTATATAGCAGGTCAGACTTTGAAATGTTCTTCCAATGATACCCTTTATTTCAAGTCTTGTTTTTTGTGTTTATTTTTCCTTGTGCTTCTTTAAGGAATATTTTCGGAATAATCAAATATATTAAAAATGGGTTAAGTCTGGCCAAGTACCATGTTACCGTGCAGTGTGCCCTGCACACTGCACGATAAAACGTAAGAGAGAGATGCGGCTTTGACAAACGCAGCCTTTGTCTTTATGCACTGATTTGGTTTAAGCTAGTTGCGAAGATTTTTGCTTATGAAGAAGAAGACGCTTCTCCTTTAACGGATTTGCTCAGATTTTGACCGTGCCTCTCTCTTAACAATCTCTTATTGTTGCAGCGCTTTAGTAGGAGTTTGGAAAGGATTATTGAGCTTTTCGAGGTTAATGTCCTTTTCAGTGTTTTTTTTTGTTTTAAAAATCATTTTATACAGTCCTTTTAGAGAAGATCGGGTCATTTATTGAGCTTATGAAGAAGAAGACGCTTCTCCTTTGACGGATTTGCTCAGATTTTGACAGTTGCTCTCTCTTAACAATTTCTGATTGTTGCAGCGCTTTAGTAAGAGTTTGGAAAGGATTATTGAGCCTTTCGAGGTTCATGTCCTTTTCAGTGTTTTTTTTGTTTTAAAAATCATTTTATACCGTTCTTTTAGAGAAGATCGGGTCATTTTTTTGACCCATTTCTTACTCTTAGTTATATGTTTTACACTATAATTTTTTATTTGGATTTATTGTTGAAGAATTTATATTTTTTTTTTGGTATTGTAAAAAAAAAAAAAAAATAAAAAAAAAAAACATGTTCCGTGTGAACACGCAAAAAGACCATAAATATCTGACAAAATAGTAATTTATGATGAGCAGTCGGACTAGTTGGGGTGGGTGCGCTAGGCAGGTAATTCACTATCTAGAAGTTGATCTCTGCGATACGGAATGGGGTCAATCAAAGGCGACCGCCATCACTTTTGGAACTTTTCAATCCCCACCTTAAAAAAAGAATCAAAACCCAAATAAAAAACAAAAGGCCACTCTCTCTCTCTCTCATCTATTTTCGACCTTTGCTATTTTCGAATAAAGCTCTGCCTCTTCATGAAGCAAAACATTTCTCAGCTGGTTGACTATATAAAGGATAAACATCATCTTCCATCCCCTGTTCTCATCTTTCAAGTGCCATTATAGATCTACCACTTTGTGATTCTGTGAAAGGAAGCATGAAGATGGAGTTTGAATATCAACAAGTAAGTCTTCCATATCTTCTTCTTCTTCTTTAGAAAACAAATTTTTTAAAAAAAAAAAGAAAGTAAAAAGAAAGAAGCAAGTCTTCCATATCATTTCCTCCTCTTCTTTATTTATTTATTTTTTTTTTTAAAAAAAATTATACCGGAAACTCCTCCAAAGGAGAGTCAACTCGTATACTCATCTTGTCATGTAAACTCGAAACCGATCACTCGCACCCGTCTTAACATGGATCAGTTGAGTTGCTTGGGTCGCACCGTACCCCTCCTCCTCCTATTCTTCTTCTTCTTCATCCTTTAGCTATATTGGGTTTTGTACCTTTTTTGTTATGATGTTGAGATTGTGAAATAATATATATCAGGAATACAGAAGGAATTCAAGAGGAGTGCAGCTCTTTACTTGCAGATGGTTGCCTTTTTCTTCTCCCAAGGCTCTTGTTTTCCTTTGCCATGGTATTACTCTCTCTCTTTCTCTCTTTCTCTCTCTCTCTCTCTTTCTTTCTGTGAGTATTTAATTCATATTGAATGGGGTTTGCAGGATATGGCATGGAGTGCAGTGGTTTCATGAGAGGTAAATGAATATTCTTAAATGACTCATTACTATCTTTCTCTTTGTTTAATTCTATCCTCATTATTTCAATGTCTATGTGCATTTGCTTGCTTTAAGATTTTTTTTTATGGTTCCCAATTCCGAAACGTACGTCCTCAATAACCAATCTCATATCTAAATTGATCACGTGCCCATGTTCACCTTTTTACGTTACTTTTCTGTGCATTCAATTCTAAAATTAATGGTGTATTTTTCCAAAAAAATAAAATAAAATTCTAAAATGGTGCAAGAAGATTAATATTGATTTATATCATTTTCGCACTTGCACCTTTCAAAGTTCAAACTCAAAGGATCCCAGTTAATTTTTTTTTTTTTAAAAAAAAAAACACAAAAAGTCACAAAACCAACCCGTCAAGACATTG
This sequence comes from Betula pendula, assembly GCA_900184695.1. Taxonomy (NCBI): domain Eukaryota; kingdom Viridiplantae; phylum Streptophyta; class Magnoliopsida; order Fagales; family Betulaceae; genus Betula; species Betula pendula. Next base: position 214,016 of record FXXK01000598.1, on the reverse strand, counting down.
TCATTCGCAAGCTTCCGAGTTCCAACTACTCACGAGCTAGGTAAAGTTTTCAAATTTCAGCCATGAATTTGTTCACCCAAATTTGTTTGCTTACCTATAAGCCTAGTTTAGTGTTGTCAGTCAAAATCTTAGGCACAACCTCTAGGCATCCTTGATTCTTGAATGCGCTCAACCACATTTTTTGTCCGTAATTAGCCTATTTTATGTGAATTTACTAGGAAAAGTCTTTGTAATTGAGTACAAATTTTACATTCAATTAACTTTACGTGTTTAATTTAGTTACTTTTCTTTTCACTAAATATACTCTTCGTCGTCCCGGCATAAAATAAATATGATAAATAAGCGTAAAAATGTTATTCTTCACACTCATGTTATACATATTAACATGAGTGTAATAAATAGATGCAAAAAATATCATTATTTCTTTTTCTTAAAAATTTACATGGGACCACGTGATATTATATGGGTAAACAATTTTTTTCTTAAAAAAAATTGATTGATAAATTTAATAATTTAGTACTATGTAACTATCATGACAATAAGAAAATAACTTTAAAAAATGCTTGTTGTCTATTTTTTATTTTTGCAAAAATAATAAACCTCTTTTTTTAATTTGCAAAAGAAAGACAAAAAATAAATAAAGATAGACAACAAAACATTATTGAGCTCTTATAAAAAAACAATATTGAGATCTTAGTAATTAAGCTCCCGTGCCAGCCCTAAGTCTACTAAACATATTATGTTTAATTATTGCTACTTTTTTTATTTTTTTCATAAGCGGGCCGCTGAGATTTTTTAAGGCTGCCAACCGACTCATTTATATTTAGGTGTTTAAGTATTATTAGGGATACCATAATTTTTTTTATAAGTTTTTTATAAATTGACATTATAGTTTATATGATATTTATATGAATTAATCGTCAGTTATTAAATAATTAAATTTAGAGAAAAATTAGGTGTTTATATTTATCCATCCACTTTATTTAGCTTTTTTTTTTTTTGCCTAAAAAACAAAGGGGATGAACAAAAATGGGCACCTAGTATTTCTCCTAAATTTATTAGTTAAATTTTATTGTTTAATTTTTTTTCTCTATACTATGTCACATGTCTTAAGAATGGTAAATAATGGTTTGTTTGATAACATTTGTTTTCTTTTTTTGTCTTTCTTCAAAATAAAAATATTAACAAACAAATTAAAATACTCAACACTTAAAATTACTTTCACATTTATACCACATAACATTTTTTAAGTAAAAAATAAAAAAACACCCTTAAAAAATATTTAAAAACGGAGCAAATGCTTCCAACTTTCTCTCTCTCTGCTGCTTCATATTGGAACTTCTTATTTTTTCTAAGCTTGATTTTTTTTTTTAAAATTTTTTTTGTAAGTCTAAGCTTGATATTGGAACTTTGAATTATCTGCACCTGCGATCGTACGTGGAAAAGTGGTGCAACTGTTCTGTTAAAGGAGGACTGAACCCTTTGTCGTTTTTCTTTATTGGATAAGAAAAAACAGAATGCTCTCTCAACCTTCGTGCTCAAATAATCGGAAGAAACAAATTAATATATGATTGTAGATAACGTTTAACCATTTGTGCAGTCTGCCCATATCTTCTTGCCCTCATCCTAACGTGACAGGATAGAATAGAGCCATCAAGCTACTGGTCACCGCAATCATGCATATCCCATCTTCTTTCTTTTTTGTTTTTTAGTTTCTTTTTAAAATTTTAGAAAAATCACTATGGAGATCGAGGGCTCAGTCGAAGGCATAATATGAAATTGAGTAATGCTACTCTTCTCATCTATATATCACGTTCATTTTTACATGGATTAAAATGACGTGTTTTGAGTGGCTGACAAAATTTTATTTTATTTTTAAAAAAAAAGCCACATAAGCCGAAGTAAAATAATATTACCATGTGAAATCATCACATCTCCCCTCTCTTTTCCTCTTCTGTTAGTGTTAGTATATGTTCTCCATGGTGTATAATCACCTCTTTTTCTGTAATTTTTTAAACAAAAATTGCTAAAGAGTCTTTATTAAATGGGATAGGTCTCTAATATTTGTTAGCAATAAAATTACTGAAAATATCTGTCAAAAAGGCGGCCATTTGAAAAGCGATTGTTTATAATAATTGTTAAAAAATTAAAGTTAGGTCTAAATCCCATCGGGCACTATCAATACCTAATTTTCTACCAGAATTGATTCTGATAAGCCTAAAGATGATATAAATCTTTATTATTAGGTGGGTCAGGCTTCGAGTGGAAAAATGAAAATTGGTTGCCGGGTTGTGGTTTAAACTTTTGAGTAATGCTAGACATACATTTTTAGCTTAATGAGTTGACGTGGCTCAGTTATTTTAGGAAAAAAAATACACTTTCTTTGTGGGTACAACCTCTAACCACCATATAGGGTGGTTGGAGCTGCTAGTTTTGATGATTGTAACCATTAGATCGAAGAGATTTGGTGATCGCGACTACCCCGATAGTTCTAAGCCTGATTGGGAGTGATCAACCATGGGAGAGGATAGACCAAAAAAGGAAAGAAGGGCTGCTGTGCCTGTGCCATCACACTGCTGTATTAGTGACTTAAATTTTTTGAATTTACATAACAATGACACGTCAACACATAAGCTAGCCATACGTGACAATGCAACATGGTACTATCATATGGCTAGCATTACTCTATAACTTTTTAGCTGGCAAACGAATAATTTCCACGCTTGTGGGCTCAAAGAAAAAAAAAAAAATCCAATTGCCACCTGAATTTTATCCTCAGGGGAGGGAGCAAAAGGGCACTGTCCAAGATTGGACTTGGTATGGTTCTTGTCTAGGTGCTTGACGACATAGAAAGAACTCTCTCGATCGCTGATGATTAGGTCAAGGGTTCGGTAGAAAATAAGAAAGAAAAAGATATAATAAAAAAGGCTTTAGACTTTTGGAGTATTATTTTGTCAAACTCCTATGCTTACAAAAGAACATGATAGAACATATAATATCTGTTGGTAAGAATATTATTATGAATTTATGGATTTTGCTAATCCCTTAGTCTGCCGGATCAAATCATGTCCTATAAAATTTTAGTAAAGATATATAGTAGAGATGTTTGCAAATGTGTTTTCAAAGGCTAATGTAGTAATAGTATGTTGATATGATATATATCAATGTATGGTTTCTTTTAGAATGCGGGATCAGGCTTGCACGTGCGGGATATGCTGTATTTGGGATTGATTATGAAGGACATGGACGATCCAAGGGTGCTCGTTGTTACATCAAGAAGTTCGAAAACATCGTTAATGACTGCTATGATTTTTTCAAGTCAGTTAGTGGTATGTGTTCGAGCTATCATGGAATATGTTTTCTTCTATTTCAAATAAAAAGAATTGTATCCATTATATGGTAAAGATTTAAAGTTGACGCATCTAATGATATATATGATGCCATATATATTATTTACATTTTTTAAAAGACGTGTCAAATTAATTTCATATACAAGATGCATTAACTTTGAATCCTAACTATAAAATGAAATATACTCTCTATTTCATTCCAGCTACCACGGTATACCACAGCTACCCATTGATCCTAATAGACGGACGCCTCCTGAAATTTATTCACTATGGTTTCTCAGTGCAGGAAGAGTACAAGGATAAGTGCAGGTTCTTGTATGGAGAATCCATGGGAGGGGCAGTGGCCCTACTTCTGCACAAAAAGGACCCTGCTTTTTGGAATGGTGCAATTCTTGTTGCACCCATGTGTAAGGTATATGTATAATTTCCATGAAATTAACTTAAAATATTAGATCTACAACTATATTACAACTTGTTGACACGTGTAAGTCTGTGACATGTGGTTAGATATCGGAGAAGGTGAAGCCACACCCGGTGATTATTAATATCTTGACCCGAGTAGAAGAAATTATTCCGAGATGGAAGATAGTTCCCACAAAGGATGTCATTGACGCGGCCTTCAAAGACCCTATTAAGCGAGAAGAAGTAAGGTTTATTAATTATTTTTTAAAGGCAAATTTTAAGGATTCTTTGAAGATTTGAATCAATTAAGGTATCTCTGTTTAATTTCTTCCATGATGCATGCAGATAAGGAACAACAAGTTGATATACCAAGACAAACCTAGGCTGAAAACTGCACTGGAAATGCTGAGAACTAGTATGAGCCTTGAAGAGAGTTTAAGTGAGGTTGTTGTTGCTTTAATTCAAAGTTCAACTCTATTAATCTGTACTTTATTTGTAACAATCAGAGCCTTTTTGTTTATAATTTAGAAATACTATTTAGTTATGCGATTGAGATGATGTGGCAATAGAAATTAGCTATTAATTTTTTCTTTTACAAGTTCTTGCTGATTTAAAGGCTGATTTCACTTTCACGTCATCCTAATTGTATGGCAGTCGTATAAATCATTAATTTTTTATTTTATTTTTTGTGTGCGCAGGTGCAACTACCGTTCTTTGTGTTGCATGGGGAAGCAGATACAGTGACAGACCCAGAAATAAGTAGGGCACTGTATGAGCGAGCCAGTAGCATAGACAAGACCATAAAATTGTACCCAGGAATGTGGCATGGTTTAACGTCTGGAGAGCCCGATGAAAATGTCGAAATTGTGTTTGCCGACATCATAGATTGGCTTGTCAAGCATACCAGCGATGACAACACTGTCGTTCAACCAATTCACCCATATAACAATGGCATGATTGAGATTGCCACCACCGCCGCAGCGTCGCCGGCAACAACAGTAAATAGACAACCTCGGCCACAGCGAGCACGATCACACGGCAGCTATCTTTGTGGGTTGAAGGGACGCCGTTTGTTCCATCACTCAGCAATGTAGCCCACTTTTTGAGTGCTTGTGTAAGCTCGATCCTAGCTAATTAATCTTTCTCTACTCTATGGTTTGTGATTTACTTTATAGTGTGGTCTTCGTATTCTCCTAAATATGATGTGAATAATTGGTTCTTGTTGATGCACCTATATATGGTAATTGCATTCCGTAAAAGCTAGTTCATTTTGGGTTGATCTCATTATAATATGCTAAAATTGTGTTTTGAAGAATTGTTCCATATGAGAAAGAGTAATGCTATGTTCCACATTTTTATTTTACAATGTTGATGTGATAGTTTCAACTAATCCTTATATTAGTCTTTGTTAAGAAAAAAAAAAATTAAATATTGGTTGAGATTGCCATGTCAGCATTGTAGGATAGTTTTGGAATAAAAATGTAGGGCATGTTTGGCAAGTGATTCTCACTTTTTATATCACATCAACTACTTTTTAATAAGTTTTTTTACTTTTTATATCACATCAAATATTTTTTTATTACCATTCAAATAAAATACTCATTAAAAAACAAAAAATTTCATTTTTTCATACAAAAAATTTCATTTTTTCATACAAAAAATTTACAACATTCTCTCTCAACAATCACTTCAGCTACAGTAAAACCATCAAACAGTAAAATCAGAATCATTTGCCAAACAGGCCCGTAGTTTCTAACATTACATGGTTCTAACAAGGGGCGGAGCCACAAGTAGGGGTGGGCAAAACCCTTGCCTTGCAGAATTCGGATTTCTTGTGTATTTTTTCGGATACGAGTTGGTTTTTTGGATACATGGCCGGGTATCGGGTTTATTTTTTCAGAATCGCAGGTTGTACCTGCCCTACCCCGCGTCAAACTCCTAGGTATAAAACCTTTTTTTTTTTTTTTGAGAAATCCCTAAATCCCCCCAACCTAAACTCTCTCGAGTTTTCTCTTTCTAGTCCAGGTCATACCCTAAACCATATTCAATTTAATTTTTTTTTCCTTTAAGTACCGCGCCGACGCTACCCAAACCACAGCCACTCCTCTGAATCCCGCGCCACCCAAGTTGTTTGGGTCGTCCCACAACCACGCCATCCAGTTATCTCGAGTGACTTCGACAACACTATGACTTTCATCTTCTCCAAGCCTCTGATGACTCTCATTCTCTGCACTTCTTTTCTTCTCCTTTTCTTTTCTCTTCTCTTCTTTTTTCCTTCTCTTCCTTTCTCTTCTTTTCTCTGCCATGCCCATGTCGTCACTTGAGTCACGATTTTATCTGATGATCGGGTAATATCTTATCCGCACTCACCCCGCCATACCCAATATGCGCCGGTTACTGTTTAGTACCGACGAATATCAGATAGGCATTTTCTAAACCCGAAGGTTTTGGATCGGGTATCGGGTATTGGATATCCTCAATATCCGGCCCAATCTGACTTGTGCCCACCCCTAGTCACATGGGCCCTTGGGGGGGCCATAGACCCCTCAAAATTTTAAAATGTTTCTAAAAGTTTTTTTTTAAAAAAAATATATATACCCTTAAAAATTATTTTTGACCTCTCTAATTTTTTTTTCCAATTTTGCTCAAATTTTTTTTACTTTTTTTAAAATATACCCTTGAAAATTTAACTTTTGACCCCCCCAATATTTATTTATTTATTTTCAATTTGGCCTCCAAACCTAAAATGTTAGCTACGCCCCTGGTCCCAACCAACCTTTAGATCAGTTCTAGCTTGGTAAAAAAAAATCAAAAGTTGGTTGAAATTGACACATTAACTTTGTAAGATAATTATAAGATAAAAATATCATATATAGTCTTACTCTGTTATAGCCCAATATATATATATATATATATATATATATTGAAGTAACCCCAATATGGTGCTGGAGGTTTGTGAGAGGAGCTTAACCAAAGAATCGACTAGGTGATTTGGAATATCTTCCGGTGGATTTGGCCAAGCCAATTCAACACTAGTTTTTTGTATGTGGCTCTCCACCAATCAATGATGGTTTCAAGAATGAAATGTAGGCAGTGTAACTATAGCCATCATGGTTAGTGGACGGATTTGGCTTGCCTCTAGTAATTAAATAATTGGAGATCACTCATGCACAACAAAAATTGCAAGACAAATCTTGGCCTTTATCATTATCAATGAGTTTTTGTCAATCTTGAAATTTTTATTGTCTATTTGAAGAATATGAGATTTCCAATTATTTAATTACTAGAGTCATGCCAAATCCTTAATGGACAACAAGATTTACCCAACATTACAGTTTGAACTCCAATCTTTGTAGTGCCTTTGGTAGGATTAGGTCAAGTTATGGCTAAACCGACTTGAGAGAGTACATGCGGTCTCTCTGTCTAAGCTCTTCCTATAATTGGTTCTCAACGAGTAGATCCTACAACTATGGCGACACCCAGATAAATAAGCTACTACGGTTGTCCCCTACTACCCTTTTTGCTTAGGAAAAAAAAAAAAAAAACTCCAATGTTTATAGTGTAACTTTTTTATATATATTTATTTTGTTTCTAAGTTTAATGGATTTTTAATTTATCACTTCACACTATGCTTGCATATATATATAAAAATCCAATTTTTGAACAATGGATACTTGACTCCCTCCATTAACCTACTATAGAAAACGAAAAAGATGAAGAAAGTACACTAAATTTTAGACTTTCTTTACTTCAATTCTACTATATTGCGTGCAAGAATGCTAAAAGCTTCTCTCTTATAAATTTGAAACCTTTTTTTTTAGGAAAACACTGTATGTTCGTGATATTTTTTCCGCCTCCTTCCTGAGTGCCACCAGGTGAGGAGGTATACTCTCCTCTCCATCCTCGTCCCATCTTATTCCTTTTTATGGTCTCTTTCGTTTTTCAGATTGTTTCTCTCTTTTTCTTACTTCTTTTCTATCCATTTTATTTGCAGATTCACTACTTTTCGTGTCCTAGCTCTGCCTACGCACTAGCCCTCCACCACCACCGGCCTTCATTGCTTCAACTGACGTCCTCCACCACTGCGCATGCACACCACGCGCCGTTGCTGTCTTCTTTTGGTCCACGCATCATATCTATGACTTTTCCACTTCTCCCACATCAGATCTCTATAGTTGGAACTTTATTTTGGTTTATGGAGATTTTCGGTTATTGTTGCAACTTTTGTTTTGGAGTCCACAAGTTTCCTTCTTCATCATACGCTAGAATGGTGCTTCTCTTCGTTGGATTTGATCCAATAATCTTAAGTGTTTATTTCTTGTTGTGGTTCTCCTATTCAATTTATGCGGTAGGTGTTGTGATGACAGATTTACTTTAGCTTTGCCTCTTTAAATCGTCAATTCTAGTGGCCAATCCAATGGGTTGGGCCATTCATTTAGTCCATTCCCAATAGTTTCTAGAGTTTTTATGCATTGTTGTGGTTATTTTGAAACTGTTGTTTGTGTGACGACCCGATTTCATCACTTATATTTTTTTTGAAATGAAACCGAATAGTCATAGAGGCTCATGTAAAGCCCGCATCATCAACTTATAATCTAAGCATATCACATCAGAGTTAATAACATACATGCAGCAGAAATGAATAACATAACATATGAGATAAACATAACTTGGAGCTGACATAAATTATTTGAAACAATTTTACAACACATGCTATACATCAAAAGAAGGCTATCAAAAATGCCACATACAGCGTAACCAAAGTACATCAATCTGTTTATACATATACAACATTTTGATGTTCAACAACAACTAGACTAGTATAAGAATCTATACAAAATACTCAATGGGTGTACATTGCCCTCAATCATGATATTCCAATATAAGCAGCCACTGGATCTTCATTAAGATCCACAACATCTGCAACAAAAACATTATCTATACAATTATAGAGATCATCTATAATTACATAGGGGAAAGAATGAAGAAAGGGTGAGTCAACCGTTCATAAAGAATGAAGACTCCCTCGAAGTTTTCGCATTGAGTCAAACTTTTATTTATGTAATCGTTTATAATAACAGTTACTCAACTTCATAAAAATATTATTTCATTATTCAAACTTGGTATAGCTGATGAAGTAAACAACACATTCATAAAGCATTTTGAATCATTATATACAGCTGTGAATGTATGCATATGCTCCAAAATACATTTGGATACATATACATATAAACTCATCTAATGCATAACTTGTACATAATAAAAATCTACAAAACATCATATGCAATCCAGCTGTAAACATATACATAACTTATTTTTCATTGAGAATTTTATGCCTACCAAAACATCTAGCATGAAATACCTCTTAAACCAATACACATAAATCATCAATAACAATGCAATGCATACTTTAGTCTTTCACTTTCATCTTTACTTTCATAATGTGTACAACATGCTTAATGGACTCAGCCCGAGCAAACTGTACACACTGGCCTCAGGGACAACTTCTTAGCCTCACGCATAACAGGCCTAGCCCTAGTACTTGTGTATAACGGGCCTAGCCCTAACACATTTCATAACTTTCATCATAATGGGTCAGCCCTCTGCTTTAATTTTCATTCTTATGGGTCCAGCCCTCTTCTTTATCTCTTTAATATTAGCTCATGTTCATGCTTACACATCAATACACATGCTCATGTCTATACACTTTCAAATCTCAACAATTATGTCTTAACAATTGAAATTAAATCAATTCTCATTCATCATAAGCCAACATCTCAAAATATCAAAGTAATGAATAATTATAGTATCTCTTTCATATCTCAATACTTTGAAAATCACAACAACAATATCAATCATATCTCATCAAATATCTTATAAAACATTAAAAGTATCAAGTAATAATAAATCATTCTCAAACAACATATGATTGACTCGATCATATCATAGATTTAAACATTCTTTTAAAAGTATTAAAATTATATTCTTTCTCAACTTGTTTAGTATTTATAAAACATCTAAAATCATTTATAAAATCCTTCAAAAACATAAAACGTATTTCGTTTTCAGTAAGTAAAGAAATAACCTCATAAGTATAGAAATAAATGAGACCCATAACATGCATGGAACTCACAACACAATCTAAGGCTAACAAAGCCAATCCATAGCAGTTCTCTATGAATACATTGAAAACTACACTAAACTTAGCTAAACTTAAACACTTACCACAAGATACGAAGACCTGGTCAATGGAACTTCGATCCAATGTTTAAACTCTACAAATATGAAAAATTCTTAGACAAATAATCAAGATTAAGCAACATGCAAGTAGTGTATAACTTAATCTTGAAAAAGATAGACATTGGTTTGAGAATTGACTTTAAACGATCAGTAGGAACAATAATCTAACACCAAAAAACGCGTTGCTGGTGCTAGAAAATGCAACCTAAGCCTCAAAATATTGTTCTCCTAAGGTTTTGAGAAAACCTTAGGAGAGAGCTATAAGTCGTTTTAAGGCTAAAAAATAAGAAATGAGCTGAAAAAACGCATCTCTAGCTATTTATAATCGGCATACTGTTCATCACCATCCGGACCATGCTGCGGACAAGGCACACTGATTGAATCAGTAACATGCTTCTTCCAGACGCAACTGCGGACGACTTGCAGACGGTTGCTACTGATTGAACAATAGCCAAGCTCGTCCAGATCGTAGCAGATGAAGCTGCAGACGATAAACACTAGGCAACAGCCGTCCAGACCACAATACTACCATCCGAATGCCCAATGTAAAAAATCATTTTTAATGTTTTCTCGATGCGTTTTCGAAGTGTTTATTTTTCTTACTTTTAATAAATTTTTTACCCTTGCCTTTTTAAGGTGATTTATAATTACTTAATTTAAAATCTTTGGCATAATAGTTTGGATGCCAATCCTTTTGTTTTTTTTTTTTTTTTTTTTTTTTTTTATAAGCAAATAGGGAACCACAGGAAAGGGACTACACTGGAGGGTCTTTGCCACTCCAACTGAACAGCAGAAGGAAAAGGGGAACTAGTGGGAATGCTACCAAAAACACTGTTGGCAGCGGCCCATTGAGCAACTTGATGTGCACCAAAGTTGGCACATCTTGAAACTTTTAAAACCTTCTTATCCGAGAAGGCACGAAGAAGAAGTTGAATGTCTGCTATAACGGAGGCTGAAGACCAATCCGAGAACGACTGTGGAGAATTAATGGCCAGCACTGTAACCAAGGAGTCCCCTTCTAAAATCAAAGAAGAACATCCAACTGAGGCTGCTAACCGCACTGCTAAGAGAGCAGCTTGTGCTTCACCAAGCCCTACATCCACAGAGGAAAGCCTGAGAGAATTTACCACCAAAAAAGCTCCATTATGATCCCTAATAGTTGCTGCTGCATCTGCAAAAGAAGGACGCACAGCAATGTCGAAGTTAGCTTTATAAGTCCCAACTGGAGGAGGCTCCCAAACTTCAGATCCAGGGAGAGTTCCACGCTGAGATGTGCTGGCCAAAGGAGGTCCGGATAAGCTTCAAGACTTTAAGAGGGTCCGGTTTGATAGCTTTATGAATTAACAAATTCTTGGCCATCCAGATATGATCTAATACAATCAGTGAAAAAATCTGGAACTTACGGACCTCCACCAAAGGAATACCAAGAAGGTCGTGAGGTCTCAACAATGCTTGAGTCCACTCTGCTATCGGAAGGGAGGAGAAAACTAAGGCATTCAAGGGTCAACTGGAGTGAAGCCACAGGAGCCTGGCAAAAGGGCAAGAGAAAAAGAGATGTTGAAGAGATTCTGCAGGGCCAAGGCAGATAGGGCAACGAAGCTCATCCTCATCCACCAGAGGCAAAAACTTAAAGATGTTTGGTCTTGTAGAGAGGATGTTCCAGGTAACCTTCCAAAGAAAATGTTTTAACCTGCATTGTATCTTCAAACTCCACAACAGTGTCCAATCCGAAGAAGAAAGGGGATAAGGATTAAGGGAGGAAGAGGATGAAACAACCTCGTGTGCTGACTTGACTGAGAATCGACCGGAACAAGCAGGAGTCCAAATCCAACGATCAGGGGAGGGATTGAGGGGAAGGTGTATAGATAGAATGGCATTGGCAGAGGCAAAGAAGGAACCCATGGGGAGGTCCATATGTTTAGGTCTCTATCGGAAGATATTAACCAACAAGCCCCTTTTTGGATGATATGTCTGCACTTCAAAATCCCTTTCCAAAGCCATGAAGCAGAAGCTGAAGCCACTGTCGAGAGAAAGCTAGAGCCATAGAAATACTTAGAGGACAAGACTTGCACCCAAAAAGAGTCCTTATTGCTCAGAAGATTCCAACCCAGCTTGGAAAGAAGAGAGGAGTTATGAAACTCCAAAGACCTGAGACCAAGACCCCCTGCTGCCTTCGGTGAACAGATCTTATGCCATCCAATCAAACACATATTATGTTTCTTGTCTAAGGGAGCTCCCCACCAAAACTTCCTCAACCAAGCACCGATCTCTTAACAAAAGGACTTAGGAAGCAGAAATAAGGACATCGCATAGCTAGGGAGAGAGCTAGCTACTGTTTTGATCATAGTTGTACGGGCTGCTTGAGAGAGCAGCCTGGTCTTCCAGCCTGAGATTCTGCTCAAAATCTTAGTCTTAAGGTCTTCAAAGGCTAGAGACTTGTTTCGGTGCAGAAAAAGAGGGAGGCCCAGATGCTTCGCCGAAGGATGAATCAACCGAAGCTGAAGAATTTCTTGAATGGCTTTCGTGGTAGATGCAGTGCAATTTTTGGAGAGACAAAGAGAGGATTTTTCCCATATTAATCTTCTGACCTGACCATGAGGAGAATTTCGAAAGGCAGTTTTTAATGCAGGAAGCTTCAGCCGCATTCCCCTTGCAAAAAATCATAAGATCGTCTGCAAATAACAAGTGAGAAACCGCTGGGCTGTTCCTAGTTATCTTGGTTCCATGGAAATGGCCTGCTTGCTCTTCACGGATGAGAATGTGGGATAACACTTCAGTGCCTAAGATAAACAGAAAGGGGGAGAGAAGGTCCCCCTGCCTTAACCCACGTTCGGGCAAAAACAACCCAAAAGGAGAGCCTTCCAACAAAATGGAGAAAGAAACCGTTGAGATGCATTGCTCAACTAGATGGATCCACTTACTGCTGAACCCCAGAGCCGAGAGCACCTTCAGCAGAAACCCCCATTCCATCCTATCGAAGGCTTGTTCCATGTCGATCTTGAGAGCCATGAGACCACCCCGACCTCTCTTGTTTTTCATGGCATGAAAAATCTCATGAGCAAGGATGGAATTATCTTGAATAGATCGACCTTTCAGAAAAGCGAATTGATTGGGGGAAATTATTCTATGAAGCAAGGGCTTAAACCTGTTTGACAAAATCTTGGAAATGATTTTATAAGAGAAATTGGTTAAACTGATTGGTTTGAAATGGTTAACTTTGGATGGGTTATCAATCTTTGGTATCAAAGCTATATGGGAGTGATTGAATTCCTTAAGAAGGAAACCAGACCTAAAAAAAACTTTGGACAAAGCTTATAACGCTTACCCTGATGATTTGCCAATAGGTAACTGGGGAAAAAAGGGAAACCATCTCTTCATCAAAGGAGGGGCAAGAGGAGGTGAACAGAGACTTGAAATGGTTGGTGAAATGGTGACCAATATCCACTCTCCCATTCAGAAAGAAGCCGTTCTCAAGCTGAATAGACGAGATAGAATTATACCTTCTACGGATGGCAGTGGAGGCATGGAAATACCGAGTGTTAAGGTCCGAGCTTGTAAGCCATAACTCTCTAGATTTTTGCCTCCAAAGACTTTCTTCCCGCCAAAGCTCCTCCTGAAGAGCTATCTGCAGAGAGTCTTCTTTGGCCGTATCAAGGGAGCCAGCAAGGAGGCTTTGAAGATAGTTGATCTCAGCCATAAAATTCTTGATCTTTAGTTGAATATTCCCAAACTGCTGAGTATTCCACACCTTCAGAGCTTCCTTAGTCACTTTAAACTTCCTACTTAGAGAGAAAGCAGCAGAACCATTGAAGGAACGAGACCAAGCATCTGCTATGATAGAGTGACTAGAGAGATCTCTAGTCCAAAATTCCTCAAACTTAAACGATTTGGGAAGACGAGGCCTATCGCAATTGGTGGAAAGCAGCAATGGACAGTGATTAGAGACCGTAGCCAGCAAGTGAGTAACAAGAGCATTAGGAAATTGAATAATCCAATCCTGATTGGAAAGGCCCCTGTCTAAACATTCTCTGATATTATGACTACCTTGCCTTTTATTATTCCATGTGAAGGGATTGCCTGAGTAACCAAGGTCAATCAAACCGTTTGTGTGCACAAAATCAACAAAAGTATTATGAGAAGAAGAGCCAAAACACCTGCCACCTTGTTTCTCAACAGAGGAAAGGATGGCATTAAAATCACCTATCAAAAGCCAGGAGCCCCTGAACCGATCTCCAGTTGCTTCAAGAAGCTTCCAGACACTATCTCGATCGATCCCAACAGAAGGGGCGTGCGCACAGGTGATGAGCCAAGGAGTGGAAGCAGGATTCGAGAATACCAAAAAGGAAATTTTATGGCAATTAAGAACCACCGGCTCGGCATCAGTACCAGGCTTGCAAGCTACCACTAGTCCACCTTTTAAACCAACAAAGGGGACTTGAAACATCAACGGAAAGCCCATGCGGGCAAGAGGGTTATGAGCTTCGAACAAAGGAATTTTTGTCTCACATAGGAAAATGACATCAGGGTTGTGTAGCCTACACATCGCCCTGAGAGTACGAACTGTCATGGCTCGAGCAAATCCACGGCAGTTCCACGAAAGCAGCTTCATGGAACTGGGGGGGAGGGGGGAAATCATTGCCCACCTCGTCTGTAGTAACATGGAAGAAGCTGAAAAGAGAATGGGGAATACAGACCAGAGGATCCGTATGAGGATTTGAAGGCCATGCCACACTTCTACGGTCCACATTGAGCTTAGAATGGTTAGAGACATAGTGATGGAATCTGTTTAGGAATTTCCGGGGGGAAGGAGGGTACAGGATAGGCTGTTTAAGGGTTATGAGTTGCAGGGGAGAGGAGAGTGTAACAGACTTTTCTAGGTTGTCATAGAGAAGCAAGGAGGGGGTAGGACAGGTGGAAGGATCTAGCATGAGGTCTGATACGTCCTCCTCTATATCCGTGATGATGGATTGGTAGGGAGGGCTGTCAGTAAGGGTTGAATGGGATAAAGGTTGTACGTTGGTGCTATGCATGGGAATATTGATAGGAATAGTAGTAGGTGGAGGGATGACAGGAATTAAATGCGATGGGATAACTGAGTTTTCCACTTCAAGCAAAACCGGTGGTTTCTGCAAAATAGTGATAGTTTCAAGCTGGGGAGTATTGGAAATGATGGGTCCAGGGCTCGATAGAGGCCTTCGAGTGGGGGGTATGGGGATGATCGGATAGGCAACGTGGGGATGAGGTGATGGGTTAGGTGAGTTTGAGCTACAGTCCCAAGTTAAACTCTGAGTTTTGAGAGAAGACTCAGTGGTTTCCATGGGAGAAGGATTGGAGGATGAGGCTGTGTTAGCATCAGGATTTAAGGAGTCACTGAGCCCAAGTGAGTTGAGAAGGGGGTTTATAGAATGAGAGGAAGGCTTAGAACCCAAAAATTCACTTTTAACTGATGCAAGGATATTCTCTGGGTTAAAAGGAGCAGGAGGGACGGCTTTGAGGCTAGGACCAAACAGAGGAGGAGAAGGAATGGGCTCCGTAGCAGGACAATAATTCTTGGAGTGACCCAGCCGGCTACAATTATAACAGAACTCAGAGAGCCTTTCATACTTCAGTTGCACCCACGAAGGATACCAGTTTGCCCTGGCCTGATTAAACCCAATAATCAGAGGATTATTAAGAGGTAGAAGAACTTTTATCCTCAGAAAGCTTTTCCTGTGAGAGACTGCTGATTCATCAAACTCAGTACAAGTAAAGGTACCCAGCTGGTTCCCTATAATCTCTGCATTCTGGAGGGTCATCAACTCAAGCGGGAGATCATGCACTTGGATCCAGTAGATACCTTCCGAGAAATCCAGTTCACTTAGTGCCATACTTCTATCCCATTTCTTGAGAATAAGCGGGTGCCCTATGATATTCCAAGGAGAAGAGTCTTGAATTTTCTGCGAATCTTGTTCATTATCAAAGGTAAAAACGAACGTAGAATCTCCAACACATTCCATGGAAAGAGATTTGAGAAACTTCCATGCACTTTGTAGAGTTTCCTTGACCGTAGCTTTGGAGATATCCCGTAGAGAGTGGACCTTTCCAACTAAGAAACAAGGAGAGTTTCCATCAATGGGAGACGTGGGGGAAACAAGATTGGTGGATAATCCAACCAGTTGAAGCATTGAGTTTTGGAGATGAGATGATCCATCTCTTGGGAAGAGATAGCCATCGATTGGAAGAGAAAATAGGGAGTAGACAGAGAAAGGAAGAAAAGTATTCCTCAGAGAAGCTCTACATGAACGAGAGCAAAAGATGCCAATCCTTTTGTTTGTTTTCCTTTTATTGTAATCTTCTACATCCTCTTTTCCCATATTGAAATAGAAAAAATAAATAAAATATAAGCATGCAAAAATACTAAATTAGGACATGTGGACTGTTAGCTCCACTAAACGTTATTTAAATATTAATTTTTTTTTCAAAGTGATATTTTCATAGAGGCTTTCTCACATTTTTTGCTTGGCAACAAATTGTTGAAAATTCAGACCCTATTTTATGTCATCTCTATGCACAATCGAATAACAAATTATTGGGATCCAGATCATTGGCATTGAATTACATAATCTTTAAAACATCATTTTTCACGCCTACCTAACAAAGTCGATGCATTAACAAATATCATATTTTGGATTGCTTTGAGAAATAGAGTTTTTTTTTTTTAAAAAAATAAAATAATAAAAATTTAAAATTTTTTAAAAAAAACCTGAGAGAGCTTGTCAAAAAGTAATGACGGACCCATTTTTATTTCGCACGAGTTTATTTAATAGCATGAAGTTGAAAAGGCGACAACATGTCGCCTCTACAAACGGGATGACGTTGTTCGATTTAAATGACTTCTTGACGCTGTTTTTTCAGTCGGTGAGATCTCTATTCGTCTCGACTAAGGAGAAAACCCCCAAACCCTAACCCTAATCCTGTAACTTCCGTAGCCCTCTGCTTCAATTTCACGCCTTCCTTCCTCATCAAAATTTTAGCAGATTATTGCTTTCATTATAATCTCTTCCATTTTGTTTTTGAATCTCTAATTTTCTTTCTATTTGCAGGTTCTTTTAGACATCGCAATAAGCTCAACATGAGGTAATTTCGAGTTCTCTACTCCTTTTTCCTTTGCTGTTTTACATTTTGCTTATTTTCTTTTCTGAGGAACTTTGATAGAGAACTAGGGCTTGCTATTTAGGACAGGCATAGAAAGATTTTACTAACGGTCCTTTTTTTTTTTTTTCTTTTTCTCTTTGTTCGTGTCTTTTGCAGTAGGCCAATGGATGAGGAAGCCCCTGTAAGTTATCTATTTTTCACATATTTATACGTATCTATACACGCTTTGATTAACAGTCCATGTAAAAAGTAGTGTTTATGGTGATTTTGTTGTGTAAATTTTTCGTCCTCTGGCATTGTCGTTGTGGACTTTTCCAGTATGTTGTTTGGAGAAAAATGCCCTTCACGTGCTCGTAATTTGGTAATTTATTTTTCTTTGTAAAACTAAGATGAGAATTGATTGAAGAATTTTAAGATGTGATTAAATCTTGGCACAGTTAGCATTCATTTTAAATTGTTTCTATTTGTTGTCATTTCATGAGAAATTTTTTGCTCAATTATAAATGCCCGAGCTGTTGTGAGCATTTTAAGTGTTGTTTCACTTTTACGAGTTCTGGCTCTTACGATTATAAGCTGACCTTGCAAGCATAGCTGAAAATTCAAAAGTCTAGTTGAGTTTATGAATAATAATAAGTAGTAACCAAGTAGAGCCTTGAGAAATTGTTATCATTGGCATTGAATTTCAACATGTCCAAAGAGTTTAGCTTGTTATATTTTAGGGAAATTGTCCCATAAGAGCCTGAGTTTTGTCCCTGTGACAAATAATGTGCTAAGTTTCTAATTTTAATAATTAAGGGTCTGAGTTTTCACTTTGTTACAAATAAGGCGAACCGTCTAATTTTCCGTTAGTCTCTTGACATAGGACATGTCAGCTGTCAATATGCCCACGTCAAACCAATTAAAATGCAATAGTAGACGAAAGAGCATGTCACCTATCCTCATTTGCGACATTCAAGCTATGTGTCCCCATCACCACCCCATTTAAGGAACTTACGCCACGTCATTGCTGTGCGCATTTAAAAAGGGGGGAAAAAAAGAAAAAGAGTGGGTGGAGTTCCACCCCATTGCTACCCTCCACCCTCCTCAAAATGGAGGCGGAGGTGGCTCTATCCCTATAGGCAGTGGGGGTGGCTCCACCCCCACCCCTTTGTGGGGTTGGAGCTATCCTCTACCTCTTGGGGGTGAGGTGAGCAAGGGTGGAGAGCTCCTCCCTGCACTAAACCCTGCAGAGGTGTGCGGTGGTAGCTCCACCCCCACCCACCTCTGTGGGTGGAGATCCACCTCCACCGCCCCCTCTGTGGGGTGGAGCCATCCTCCACTTCCCTTTGCAGGGGCGAAGGGTGGAAGTGGGATGGATTTCCACCCTTTCTTCTCTCTCTCTCCTTTTTCTTTTTCTAATACACTTGGCAATGGCGTGATTTAAGTTATTTACATGTCGTAGTGATGGGGACACATTGCTCGCATGTTGCAGATGGGGACAGGTGACATCTTCTTTTGTCCACCTGTCACATTTTTATTGGTCTTGTGTGGGTATTTTGACAGCTGACAAGTCCTTTGTTAAGAAACTAATGGAAAATTAGACGGTTGGCCTTATTTGTCACAAGGAGAAAATTCAAGTCTTTAATTGTCAATTAGAAACTTGGACCCTTATTTGTCACAAGGGTAAAGCTCAGGCCCTTATGTGATAATTTCCTTATATTTTTATTATAACATCTCACTGTGTTGTAGCACAATCCGTGTCTGTTTTATGCTTATGTATGTTTGGGAGGAAATGGGATGGGGTTTGAAAATTTTTTATGATATGAATACGTGAACTTTTACCTACTGAAGATTTGAAGCTTCTCTTAATTTCTGGCAATCATACTCCTCTCATTTGAGCTAACTTCATGCCGCTGTTGTGTCACTTGCCTTGCATAGCCATTTTTATTACATTTATGTAACCACTCTCTACATATCACATTCTATCTATTATATTTTATCCTCAGGTATTATGGGGATCTTCTTTCCCCCCTGTTTAAATAGGAGTGGGTTGTTTATGTTTATTAACTATTATATGCATTTAGTTAGTAGATTACTCTGATACATTCTCTTTTTCCCCAGACTTATAAGGTTGGAGCTTGTCCTTCTATTGATATAAGCTTATCTTGCCTGATTTTTCATATAAGCTTTTACTCATCCAAACTGTTTTTGACAGGGAGCCAAGAACGAGGAAGAGGAGTTCAACACTGGGCCTCTCTCTGTTCTGATGATGAGTGTTAAAAATAACACACAGGTAATTATATAATCTTAACAGCCAGGTTTATCAATACCCGAAGTTTATGATAAATAAGGCATTGCAAAGTAAATTTCAGTGTTTGATTGTAAATGGAGTGTAATTTTTATGGGTTTAAGATGTTATTGATATGGGGCTATTTGGTAAACCCAAAATAGTCAGCTGGGAGTGAACTGATTGGATTGGAGTGGAGTTCAATTTTTTTGTTAAGCCAAGGTGAGCTGATTTGTCAGTATGGCTTAGTTTGAAAATTTAGGCGCCAGGGGCATTTTTTTAAATTGCTGTTATGTTGGTTTTCACCAGAGTTGGATAGCATTAAGCAAGTGACCAGGCCTGGTCCCGTTTTTTAGAATTCTCATACAGTCCCTTTGTCAAGTTCTTGCTTGGAGTTATAGATTCTCCAGTTATTGGCTTTCATATCAGTGAGTGTCCAATTATTTAGATATCAGGTGTACAGTTATGTACATATATTAATGGTTTGGTTGCTGATTGTTTCTTTTTGTCCCTTGCTTATTAAGGTGCTCATTAACTGTCGAAACAACAAGAAGCTTCTAGGCCGTGTGAGGGCGTTTGATCGGCACTGCAACATGGTTCTAGAAAATGTCAGGGAGATGTGGACTGAGGTTGGTTCCTTTGTTTTTTTAGCAAATACTGTCTCTCTAATTCCTGGATCTGGTGCTTTCACATCTAGTGAACTGCTGCTGATTTAAATCATTACATACTTTTGGTTTAGGTACCAAAGACTGGTAAAGGCAAGAAAAAAGCTCATCCCGTCAACAAAGATAGGTTTATCAGTAAGATGTTTCTTCGGGGAGACTCAGTTATCATCGTCCTTAGGAACCCTAAGTGAGAATTGTAGCAGTTTTATTGATCATCCGAAGCCTATGCTGAGTCCAGTCCATGCCATGTTATCCTTTCACTTTACTGAAGGTGTACTTACAAAAACCATTTAGTCTTTGTAGGAGTTCTTGTTGCTTGCTTAAAGCTGTTCCGAATATGTTAATGGCCTTTTTGTTTTGCTCATGACTTATTGATCACATGGTAATTGCCCTTATCCTAAGATTGTTATGTTAAATATATGACCTGGCTGAGGATTTATGTTTATTGTTGGCCACAACTGTGTGCACTGCCATATATTCTGGACTCATATCTTTGTTGGGCTGGCTATTGCCATCTCTCTCCTCTCTCTCAGCTCCCTTCTCCATTTAATTCTTAAATCTTTCTTCTCAGATTATGTTAATCTTTGATGGTTGTTTTGTGATGTTTTGAGAGAGACTTAGGTCGGCGGGCGGATTCTCAATAATCGTGGTGATGGGGACACACTGCTTGAATATCCTAATGAGGATAGGTGACTTGTTTTTTTGTCTACTGTTGCATTTTAATTGATCTGACGTGGGTATATTGACAGCTGACAAGTCCTCTGTCAAGAGGCTGTCGGAAAATTAGGTGGTCGGCCTTATTTGTAACAAAGGGAAAATTCAGACCATTAATTATCAAAATTAGAAACTTAAAACAATATTTGTCACATCCTCTTATGCATTTTTACCTTTTTTTTTTTTTTGTTTTTTTCTGAGAGCATTTTCACCTATTTATAGATGAACTTCTGTAACAATTTAAGATATTATTATTCAATATGTTGGTATCTGTTAGATAAGAAATATCGAAGTGGGGAAAGATGAATTAAATGTAAGGAAGATACTCAATTGAAAAGATATATGCTACTGTAAATTACTTTATTTCAAATGAAAGGACTAATCATTTTATTCTACAAATTTCAACCAAATTTCGAAGATATTCATTATTTTTATTTATAGATTTATTTGAATGATTGGATCTATAAAAATCTTAGCAATATATACCAACATACAAAGCAAATCGAATTATTGTCCTAGTGCGTACCACGACCCAAGTAGCGAGCTAATTTAGCCTATATTGCATACCAAACACGAAAGCATACAACGTTACTGTGCCTGAACCGGTAATTCGAACCTACTACGTTTCAGTTAATCTCGTCCAACGAATTGAGATCTCAAACAATGTGCTGTACAAATTGATTGTGAGAGAGTCTATATGAGACTTATTTTTTTCAAATAGATAATTGAACAGTCAAAAATTTATTTGTTTATATGGGCTCTCTCACTAGCGATTCGAACAAATTATCGTAGATCTCAATCCCATCCCCACTTCATTCCATTCCCAAAAAGAAAAATCAATAAATAGAGGGTATTCACTTTGTAGTAAGGCGTCTTTTTGCCACAACAATGTTCTATTTTCTTTAACGCTTCTTTTCTATGGGGTTGGTTTGATGTTCCAAGAAATGTTAGGAAAACTACAATTTTTAAACGTCTCTTATAAAAAAATGTCACGTCAGTTGTAAGTTCACGTGTCACTTATTATGTCAGCTATTAAACAAATAAAAATTGTAATATCCCTAACATTTTTCTACGACAAGAAGTTTTTTTTTAGTAAAACACAAATTTGTGATTGGTGCATGTTTCTTTCTTTCATGTCTTGACTTGTATAGTATTCTTATGTATTTTTGTAGGTCCTCCTCAAGTTTTTTTAAAAATGATGTGACTTTTAAAATCAATATTAAACTTATGATAGTTAATTATCGAATTTTGATCTAATGATAATTTTAAAAGCTACATCACTTTTAAGATAACTTAAGGACTTGAATCCTCCATCTAGCATTACTCAACTTCTATAGTAGTTTATATACTTTCACAGGAGTAGAATGAAAATATAGTCTACCTCTACAGCCAATTAGCCAAGAGAGAGAAGGGAGAAAGGTAAAACTAAAAGTGTTGCTTCCACTATATATCCGATCTGCTAAAGATGGTATCTGTTTTGATTGAAATGGTGGAGGAAAATGTGAAGAAACAACTCAGTTCCCAAGTAAACATCTGCAACAGTTTATTGGCCAACTGAATTTTTTAAGCAAGAGATCTCCAAGGTCCAACATCTGCAAGCTAGTCCAAGTTGCACCCTTTAAGAGAACACAATGGAAACGAGTGGAGTCTGAACAAAATAAAACTAGAGTAATTAAACAGGAATGAGAATGTGCAGAAGGTCAGCTATTGCTGTAGGCCTCTTAACAAATCGAATTAATAAAGGAAAGGTACCTTTTGAAATCACAAATCTATAATAAAGCTTATAGGGGCAGCAACCCAGAAATTACAAAGATCTAAGGGAAAGCAAACGCCAAAAGGGACACCTCTAAACCTATTCCAAAGATGAATAACAGAGCTCATTATGCTGCTGCGGCCGTCTCGCCAGTGCTGCTACTGTATTGTCGGTAGGAAAAAGTTGGACATTGCTTTCCATAGACAATTTATCTTTTCCCTTTGTACTCTTTCAAGTATATATGATGAATTAGAATTACATGGTTGTTGAGGTAACATCTTCCTTGTGGTCACCAAAGATGCGTTTCCGGAAGTCGGAGACCATTAAAGGAAGTCCCTTACGAAGTTCCACCTTTGGTTGCCAACCAAGTAGGTCTTTAGCCTTTGTGATATCAGGCTTCCTCTTGTGCGGGTCATCCTCTGTGTTAGGCTTGTATTCTATCTTTGCATCCGGGTCAATTGTTTCCTGGACCACCTGCAACAAAAACAGGAAGTAGATCTCATTTTTTATATATTTTTCTGGAAAGAGAGAGAGAAGTTAACAAAAACAAGTGATGTTCAAACCTTGTACAGCAGTAATCTATACTTAAAAGTTATAACTGCACAAATAAAATTAGGCAAAATGCCCATTCTTTGCAACCCTTGGTATACATGTATCAGCAGGCACCCACAGAACTCTGTGGAGCGTGGCAGAATCATTGTATTACTATTTATCCGGTCTTATCTACGTGACACGAGGAGAAAATGGAAGCCAATAAAAGAAACAAAACATCTCATGCAAAACATGAGAAAATCCTTCACTTCTTGAATTGTGTGCTTATGCATTAGATTGATTTTGTTATTGATGCAACCTTTGGGATAAGTTAGTTAGCATTGATCATCATATTAGAAACTGGAACTGGACCACTTTGTCCTCTCTATATCTACCAAATTAGAACATTAAAAATAATAAAAGCAGCGTAAGCTAGTTCTTTCCTACAAGAATAGGCATGAAACAGGAAAATTGAAAGATACAGGGATCTTATCCAGAAAAGCAATAAACTTACACGAGCAAGTTCAAGCATGGTGAATTCACCAGGATTCCCCAGATTGAAAGGTCCCACATGTTCTCCTTCCATAAGGCGCATCAGACCCTCCACCTGTAGTAGCACACATCATACCATACAACTTTTATAATCCTGAGCCGCAGTTACTAAATTGTAATTACAAATTTACCAAACAAAGCACCCAAAGAAGGAAAAAAAATTCCAGTAACTAATTCCATTAGGAGTGGCAATTCATGTTCGCATTTCAGGTTCGGGTTATATTGAAATATGAGTATAAGATTATATAGGTCAATCTTAACACAACCCATTTAATTAAACGAGTTAAACCCCTCAACCCAACCCTATCTCACTAATTTTGTATTTGGCTCGTGTCGGGTTTGTAAGTTGTGTAAAACATTGTCAGCCCTGAATTCCGTTAGAGAAATGATATTTCAACACCAAGTTTCTTCCATTCAATCCCTCTCACAGGATGGGGCCCACAGTGAGATCTACCCTGTGATAGACGGTGCTGTGGGAAATAGGACCTCCCATTTCATTATTGCAGAGAAAAACCTACCCCAGAAGATACCTACTATAAGAAAATATTCTGAATTGAAATAATTGAATTCGTCAAGGGAAGGCTGCCTTGACAGATAGCCAACAACCCCAGAAGACATCTCTCGTCCTCCATATTTGACCATTATTTCACTTAAAACTTTGAATTTTAATATAATCAATTAAATGCTGAAAGTAACATAGGGAACCTCCTTTCATTTATTAACATACGCTTTGGTTTACGGTCTTGAAAGAATTTCCATCGCTTTGAGAGAAATATTTATTTTAAGCAAACAATGATGTGGACTCCATGATGGCAATCGGTCCTCCACCAGACTATGACAGTCAAACTGTATATAACTTCCAATTTTGGCACCAAATTTCCAGGAACTGTTTCATCTCATATGCAACCATGCACATGGGCAAGTAATCTTAGATTGTAGCCTAAGATTTGCATAATGCCAAGTTTCTGCGTCAAATAGCAAATACAAGAAGCACAAAGCAAAGTTCCCCTCTGCTAGTAACTTCCAATCAAAATCCCACTTATCTTTTAGTCTTAACACTTTCTGAGTTCAAAAAGCAGGGTAAAACTTGGCATAAGAAGATATTTGAGATTATAAAAGCATATTAGAAGCAACTTGGAACAGAAAAGCAATAAAATAAACTATCTTGGCACCACCAAACAAAGAATAAACAACACCCATTTCAAAACACGATGAATAAACAAAAAATATTCACTTACCAGATCAGATACATATTGGAAACTCCTAGTCTGCTTCCCATCTCCATAAACAGTCAAGGGCTCCTTCCTTAATGCCTACATCATCACATCACCAATCATCATTAACAAACTAATCAAACAAAACAGCTCATTTTTCTAAGGACAAAAGTTTTCTCCGACCAGGGATTCAGTTTATTTTCAAAATTAGAGTGCTATAATAAAAAATTACATACATTTTGAACATGCATGACATTAAAAAGACCTACCTGGGCAACAAAATTGCTAACCACACGACCATCATCAATGCACATTCTAGGCCCATAGGTGTTGAAAATTCTCGCAATCCTAACCTGCAACAACAACAACCATGTACATACATACATACATTAATGAATCTCTCACATGAAAAGCAGGGCCCACCCACAACCTTGTCTCTCACATGAAAAGCAGGGCCTTGTAATTCACCATATGTCACACAATGTATATGCAGTATGTATGTATATGTATATACACACACCGACACACACGCATATAAGCACTGACCTCGACGCCTGCACCTCTATGATAGTCCATAGTCAACGTTTCAGCCGTACGCTTTCCCTCGTCGTAACAACTTCGAACACCTGTCACACGTTCAGAATCCCAAACTAAACTGTCAGATCTGTTCTTTTTTTTTCTTTTTTTTTTTATTTTGCAAATAAAATATTCATAATCTTCCCAGATTACAGATTACGAACATGTCCCCCCTCCAACACACCCAATTTTTACCGTCTCAACCCTTTAAACAGGCAGAAAATTAAAATATCATGCAAGAGGCAAATGTGCACCGTCGGATTAACGGACCCGAATATCACGGATTCCCGTTCCAAAAACGCCTAACGGGTCCTACCACCACGGACACGTGTTTCGACTTTCGAAACAACGACAACTGGGATTCTACTCCAGTCTACGACGACCTAGACTAGCCCGGCGCAAATTAGACAGAAACCTTAAACCACGTTAACGTGCGCCGTTTCGACCGAACCAAAAAAAAAAAAACGCGAAACGCCGAAGCGCAGGAAGAGAAAAAGTGGACCGACCGATGGGATTGACGTTTCCCCAGTAGGTTTCGACCTGAGGGTGTTGCAGCGGATCTCCGTACACCTCACTGGTGCTTGTTAGCAAAAACCGCGCACCCACCCGCTTGGCCAGCCCGAGCATGTTCAGCGTTCCCACCACATTAGTCTTGTAAAATCCAAGATTAAGGAAACACTAATTACAACAATTCAACACCAAAAAACACTGAAAACAAACACAATTGAAAGTTAATTAAAAAGGATATGATTGTCTTGACTGGGTTGAATTTGTAGTGCACAGGGGAGGCGGGGCAAGCGAGGTGGTAGATCTGGTCGACCTCGAGCAGGAGGGGCTCGACGACGTCGTGCCGGATGAGCTCGAACCGGGGATTCCTGAAGTGGTGCATCACGTTCTCTTTCCTCCCCGTGAAGAAGTTATCCACGACGATCACGCTGTCCCCTCGCTCAATCAGACGGTCCACGAGATGTGACCCCACGAACCCTGCCCCACCAGTGACCACGATCCGGAGCCCCTTGCGCTTCAGGCCCAGCGGGACCTTGCCGCCCGAGTTGTACATCTGGAACGCGGACCGGTGCTCCTGCAGGGCGGGCCTGTGGTGGTAGGTCTCCAGGGACGGGTCAGAGATGAAGTTCCTGTCGTGGATCGGGTTGTATGATTCGTACCCGTAGGAGAACTGGGTTGGGGAAGAGCGGGGGAGGAGGGTGAAAACGAGGGTGGCTATGGCAATGCCGACGAGGACGAAGACGAGGCGTTGCTCTCGGAGCAGGTAGCGAATCGGGCGGGTCACGGAGAGCCACGGCTTCGGTTGCTTGGGCGAGTACGCGTCCGGCACGTGTTGGCTCTCGTGCCCTCTGTAGGTCAGCTCCGAACCCATCTTCTTCTTCTTCTTCAACGACTCGGAATTCTGTGTGTGGGTCTCGTTCTGATGAACGAGCGTAGGAGAATCGGTGAGTGATTGAGTAACGAGTTAACTCAGCCGCCGAACTCGGTCGCTCCGGCGGGTGGGATAGTTTGGGGTGGTCTGGGGTAGGCGTTTGGGATTTGGTATTTAACCTGTGGGGGGCAGATAAATAGGGCCTGCTTTTGGATGGTATTACGGAGCTGCCCCTACTCTTCTTTTGAAAAGTACACGGTTGTTCATGTAGGTGGGATTCGATGAAATTAAATATATTTTTTTTTTTCCTTTTTGTGTGCGGAATAATTTGGTTAATTAAATAGTTAGTCGGTTGTGTTGCGGTTTTCAGTAATTTTTGCTTTTAAGTGGGCGGTGATTGGTTTTAAAATTCCAAGTTGGCGTAATGGGTTTCAAACCTTGCATTATGGTCAAATTCTGGTTGATAGGTTGGGTGTGACCAACACCCAAGTTTTTGGGTCAGAGGACTTGAAAAATCATCGGATTTATTGTCCCAATTGCAACTTGTTAAAGCCTGATGTAATACGGAATTTGAATTTATCCCTATTTTTGGTGTTTTTTAAAATAAGAAAAATCATAAATAATATATTGAAAAGTGTTCTTTAATAAGATTTTTGTTTTAATTTAGACAGTAAAAATATAGAAAAAATAAGATTTTTGTTCTACTTTAGACAATAAAAACATAAAAAAAAAAGATTTTGTCATATTACTATTGATTGTCAACCATATTTGATTGACATAATTTTTTATTTTAAATTAGGATTTTACCGTTAATTTTATTTTTTTCATCTTTAGTGTATTTTTTTTGCTTTTAAGATTTAAGATTTTATAATATTTTCTATTTTAGGTGATTTATAATTACTTATTATGTTTTAGTATCTGCTGTTATAATATTATTAATTAGTAGTAGTTGTGGAATTATTTTTATCTCTTTTGAAAGTTTTGTATTTTCTATTTAAAGATAACTCATTGAATAAAGAAATCAATTTACAACTCTAATAATAAATATTTGAAAAAAATACAAAAATTTCTGAGTTTTATATCTTCTATGCTATGGGTAACTTATGTTTTTTATAAAATTAAAGACACAAATCTTTTTTTTTTAAATCCGCGCTTTCCACACTCCGTCCAAGCCCCTAATGAAAGAAAGTTCCTAGAGAGATCATATGCTTACGCCAAATGTTTTAGTAGTTAAAAATCTGTTTGGATAGATAAATTATAAATGTGAGAGGTCTCTCTCTAATTATCTGGCTAAATTAATTACAATTCGAACAGTCAATCGCAAGAAATCGATCCGTTGAACAAAGCTAAGCTCATTAAGTTCCTGTTCATACAAAGATTTTGCACAAGAAGTTCGTGAAGATGATATTCGTGCACAAATCTACCATAAATAAGTAAAATTGTATGAAAATAACACTTGCGAAAGCTGAAGTTCAATGGCCAACCAACAACACATGCAGCTGATGTCTCACGAGCTTTATCCGTAGATTATATGCACGATTTCGCTTAGCTCAAGGACTTGAAGCTGATTTAGGTTTTGTTTGTTTGTTTCATGAAAATCAAATGAACTCAGAGAAATATACATTTTTCTTGTATGTGGAAGGCACATAAATTAATTATTATCTCTAATGGGATCATTGAGATTATTTGGACTCGCTGTCAAGATTATGTAAACGATTCTTTTTATGTTTTTGTAAGAATTTCAATTTTTTTTTTTTTTTATAGAACATGTCAATGGCTGTTGCTGTCGGTGATGCCGTTTAAGTTGATAAATTCAAACACAGATTTCTGTACAATAAATAATTCAACTCAATTTTTATTGCACCCTTTTTTAGTGAAATTTTCTTGATTAGTGATGGTGTTAATACAATGACCACGCATGTCAAACTTTCGACGTTAAAGACGTACAAGAGGACCAAAGGTTAAAATGACATATCGGTGGTAACGATAGAACTACCTTCAATAATTAAGTTAGTAAAAGTGAATTTGAGAAGAATGGAAATAATATAAGCAAAATGCAAGTAAAATAACGAGTAAGAAGAACTTACAAGTTTCTTAAAAAAAAAAACGCAATCTTAAATGAAGGCCATTGTCTACGATTTGAAAGCTCTTTTAAAGTTGTGCGTTTTCAAACAAAGAAATTTATTGTCTACGATTTGAAAACACAAATTTTTTACATTTTTAAATCACAATATTTTAAAAACGTAATTTTAAATAACTTATTTTTTATGATTTAATTTAAAATTATATTTTTTTATATATAAAATCACAATGTAAAACACACCGCAAGACAAGTGTCATGGGTCAAGAAATCACCCATTAAATGCGGTGATTTAATAGGCAAATCATCTAAGTCTCGTGGTTGGCTTTCCTCAGAGAGAAGATTGGCAACGACTACTTTTATTTTCTACATTTCCTCGAGTGAAAGTCATTACTAGAGAGAATCATGATTTTAACTCATTTTCGTTTGGGGTGTCAGGCTGTCAGCAAAGGAAGGGGTTCTGGTGTGTGTGCTGCTTAGTGAACTCGGTTCTCCCTTTCACCAGTAATTCGGTTTGTTGACGTTTATTTGTTTATTTGTTCGTCAGTTTTATATATATTATTAGTATGGCCATTTAGGATACAAAAACCTGCATCCACCACTAAATTGATGCAGTCCCAAAAAAACAAATGAATAAATAGATGCCCATTGAATAGAAAAAAAAAAAAAAAAAAGAATATATAGATGCCCATTAAGCAAAGATTACGAATTTTACGAGCAACTCTTTTATAAATAGTCCAGAACAGAAAGCGCGGTAGTAACAAGCAGATATCCGCCTCAATAGGTGGGGGCCATTAATTGATAATGGCATCAACAACCATCTGCGAAGTCACCCTTGAGATCTGATCAGGGTCGGAATTAGGCACATATATGGTATTTTCTCAAAATTTTAAAATTGTTTCTAGATTATTATTTTTTTTTTATGAGATAAACTCTCTAAAATTATGATTTTTTTTTTTTCTACTTTCAAAAAATATTTTTTATTTATATTCCCCCCACATCTAAACTTTTGTTCGACTCATACGTTTTATTTATGAAATTGCAATGTCAAATGCATCTTAAGGCAAGTGCGGTCGGTCATAAAAACACCTATTAAATGCGGTGATTTATTTTAACAAAGACAAAAACATTAACAAATATACAAAATACCCTTAAAAACACAAAAAATAATAACACCCCCTAAAATACATTAATAAACAAAGTCAAATAGCTATAGCATTATAATATGTCAATTAACGTGTTTTCTAGCCATCAAATACAAATATATACTAGAAAGACACTAATCTATATTTGTTAATGTATTTTGAGAGTGTTTTTGTTAATTTTTTTATTTGAAAAAGTGTTTTCAAATGACATAAAGGTGAAACAAGTTTTAATTATGTGTTGTGAGTTGTTTATTAAAATTTTGATGTAGGATAAGAACTTCATCTTATTCATGAGGGGCTCTTATTATCAAGGGGGCTTGTCTTACCATCGAAATTGCTAACGAGCGGCCTTATGCAAAAGCACTCTTATTGTTGGACAAAAAGCTCTACCGACGGGTTGTTAGCAAGTTGAGATGGAAATGTTTTATCATCGGAACCAAACAATAGGTTTTGACGAATAAAGGACTTCAAGCGGATATCTAGTATCGTCGGCACCAGGTGGGCATGATGGCAACCAATATTCGGCGGTGGAAGTACAAAAGAAAAATATATCGGACATTACTAGCCGGTCAAAGAAAAGCGATAAATGACCAGTGGTACCTTCAGTACCGACAAGAATTAATTAATTGGTTTATAATGTGCCAATGTGATTGATTCTTGTAGATCATAACAAATATTATATTAATAAATCAAATTAAGAAGATTCAAACAAGAAAGAAAAGAGTCACCTGCCAGATGTCGTCCAAGAAAAAAATATTTGACTAATTGATTATGAAGATTTCCAACATGATTGCTATCAATAATTCTCTTAATTTCCTTTAGAAAATTTCAATCTTTAGGTTTACGTAGTCATAAGTATTTCCATAAATTTGAATTTCCTTTGGCACAAAGTATTTCTATAAATTATTATTATTATTTTATTTTTTAAAATTTTTATAAGATTTTACCCTTTTGTAACTTTAGAGTTTCATTATAAATTTGGATAACTCGTTTTAAAATAATTAATTTTGCCATTAATTAACTTGGAAGGCGGTCGTATTCTACTGTGATCAAGGCTTCCAATATGTTATCTTGGAGGGTGATGCCCTTAAGATCGTGCAAGCCCTTCACCAAAAGGGTCCTTTATGGTGCAGATATGGTCAAATAATTGCTTATTCCCGTACGTGGTTGAATAGCCTTCAGTTCTGGGCGCCAAGTCAGATTAGATGGGAAGCTAATGAAGCAGCACACCGTCTAGCTAAAGTTGTCCTAAGTTAGTCCTTAGATGATCTATGGCAGGGACGAGTCTTAATTTTATTTAGAGCCTTGTACTTCCATAGCAATAAGTCACTAATTGATTTATTCTTTTGAATGAAAATTTCATTTCAAAAAAAAAATAATAATAATAATTTTGTCATTAATAAGATTATCAAATTTTTTTTTTTACCAAAATATGTGATGATTTTATGTATTGAACAGTTTTCACTTCTATGACTTTTGTTTCATCATATTTTACTTTGAAAAGGACAATGGAGAGGCAATAAATTGCCTTGCAAGAAAAAATTAACCCTAGCATACCATGAATGTGAGTGTTATTAATTTTTCCCACGAAGATATTAATTTTTCCATACTATAACTATGGTCATAGGCTTCCCATCCTAGTCTCGATCTGGAGCAGATTTCAGTTGGGTAGGGTGTCACTGTACGTTTCTAGCCATCTAACGGTGTCCCATAGCATTACAAATTTACAATGCTCTTAACAAACACCTTTTTCTTACCCTAAACAGGCACAAATAGATTGACACGTACCAACCATGGATGTCGGCGGTCTCATTACTTTGTCGCCCACAAATATTACTGACGTGCAAGAAATTGCCTGACAGAACCCCATTACAAGAAATATACTGATAATATAAACCCTTATCGGTAAGAAAGACTACAATAATTATTATTTTTTTGAAAGATTTAGATTTTGATTATGGACGCAATACTAAAATAAAAATAATAATAATACTTCAACTACTATTAGCCTAATTCCATAAAAAAATAAATAAAATTAAGACTCTATTAAGACGTGTAGAAAGACTTAAGACTTGGTATGTGGATACAATATGTAGTTAAATTTAGACTTAGACAAGTTAGACCATAGACGAAACATTTAATAGACAACTGAAGATAAAAGCAATAATTAACACTCCAACTACTTCAAACTACTATTAAAAAGATGAATAAAAGGATAAATAAAATTATGACTCTATTGATACTATTAGGACTCTATTGCAGAACATCTCTTTGGACTTATATGTGACTGAAAATCTATCACTTCCCTTACTATTATTTTATTTAAAAAAATGGTTTCTCTTTTATCTCTATTTTTCTTAACATTTATTTGAAATAATATTTAAATGGTATAAGAAAATGATAAAAGAAGTTATTGTAGAATTTATTTGAATAGAAAAGCAAAAAGTAGCCTGGTTCCATAAATTTTTTTAAAAAAAAAAATGTGAAAAAAGTTGTTAACATTTAGGTTACGTTTAGTAAGTGGAATGACTATTATATTAAAAAAATAAGTAGCTTTTATTAGAAATTGAAAAAAGTAGAATGATTTGGTACGCGGAATAACTATTCTTTAGAATAACTTTTATTAATAATAGAATAAGTGAATAAATAGCGTTAAAGTATACATATACTTTAATATTTAAAATAGTTATTCATATAGATATGAATTTTGAGAAGAATATTTATTCTCTCAATTTAAGAAATAATTATTTTTTAATAACTATAAAAATAATTATTTTAAAATTAATTTATTTTACTTTTTTTATTCTGAATAAAGATAATTTTAAAAAATATATATTCTGCGTATAAATATGTTTTTGTTAATCTTTGTCGGGCTCAATAAGTGTCCTTACCTGTTGAGTCGGCCTGCTCCAAACGTACAAACAGGGGATCCCTGTTTTTTAATTGACCATATGATGGAGACTTTGGTAATTAATGTCACGTATAACTTCTTTTTTCTTTTTTTTTTGTAAGCTAAGGTCACGTCTAACTATTGGTGTTCATAGCCATAGGCTCCCATCATAGTCTCTAGTACTACAGATTTCAAGTTGGCAGTGTGTCACTGTTTGTTCACTAATTGTATGAAATCTAATTATGTGATGGAGGCTTGGGCATCTTACGTCACAATCTAGCTGTAATTAGTTGCTAATCGCGATCATGGAAAAGTTGGAACTAGTGGAAATGAAGAGTTCGATTAAGTTTAATAATTTAATTAATATTTTAATACATCTATTTATCTGTGTGTTAAAATTATTTCTTAATAAATAAGATTCAATACCATCTAGAACATAAATAGATTTGTGAGAATATTTACAATTTTTATTGTTTATTTTTTAAAAAAAGTGAGATCTAACACGTGAAATATTTAATTAAAATAAGAGATGAATGAAAGAGATAACATTCAAACTCATGACATTTGTTAATCACTTATACCAAAAGTTTAAGTTAACAGAAAATAATAAATTTAATTATTTAATTAATATTATAATAAGTTGTACGAGAATTTGAAAAATGTGAAACTAATGAGTTCAATACTGAAAATATTAAAAAAGAAAGAAGCTCTTTACCTACTTTTTTAATATAAGAGAAGATATGATATGAATAAACACAGTTGCTCAAAATAAAATACATGATCCTACCAATATTCATTTCAAAGGTCAAATAAAAGTTATAGATGATTTGCCTTGATGCTTATTTATTTTTGTGTTAAATTATAAAAATATTTGGACAAAAGAAATAAAAAAAGGCTTAAACATCAACTAAAAATTCATTTAGGTCCCGTTTGGTTTGTGGAATACACCCCTGGAATGGAATGACTATTCCTATGGAATAGCCATTCTTTTATTTGGTAAGGGCTTATTCCAAGGAATAGTGATTCCGTTGGAATACTTATTCCCTTACGAAGAGGAATAGATATTCCTCTAAAAAATAGAGAGGAATAGCTATTCCTTCATGAATATGACAATATATTTCCCAAAAAAATCATTTTTTTTTTTCTTTCAAACTAATAAAAAAGAAAAGAAAAGAAAAAAAAAAAAAAAAAAAAAAAGTAAGAACCGTAGAGCAGTGGGTGGCCGACCACCCCAATGGGTGGCCGGCCACCCACAGGAGAAGCCGGGGTGGCCGCACCACCCCCGGAACGCCTCGTGGTGGACCCACGAGGCACTCCGGGGGTGGTGCAGCCACCCCCGGTGCCATCGGGTGTCCTTGGCCACCCCAATAAGCATCGAGGGTGGCCTGGCCACCCCGATTCGCTTCGGGGGTGCGGCGACCACCCCTGAGGCCCCTCGGGGTGGTCGCGGCCACCCCGGAGACGCTCGGGGGGGTTGCGACCACCCCCGATGGCACCGGGGTGGCCGCACCACCCCGGAGTGCCTCGTGGGTCCACCACGAGGCGTTCCTGGGGTGGTGCGGCACCCCGGCTTCTCCTGTGGGGTGGCCGGCACACACAGTTTTTATTAACAAAAAAAAAAAAAAATTGAGAATAAAAAATCAGGTGGATTTTTTAGTAATTTTGGTTCAATTTCAATTAGGGACATATGTGCTTTTACCAAACTAAGAGAATTGGAATAACTATTCCATTCCACCCACTTCTATTCCGCGAATGAGTATTCCTTTTCCTAATGGAATACTCATTCTGCAAACTAAACGAGGCCTTAAAGAATTAACTAATATTTTTTATTATTTATTTAAATCAAATGAAATTCACCTCTTCCGTATTATATTCATAAAACTCTTATTTTCATGTAAAAGTCTTTCTTGCCGTACAAAAATCCTATCTACGTATAATCTTTATTTAAGAAGGGGTTTGGATAAAGTATGCGGGAGAAGAATTAATTTAAATTAGATTCGCTCTAAAAACTTAATTTATTGGGCCCAAATCTTTTCTATTTCAAAGAAAATAGAGAATATTTAATTAGTATAAAATAATTATTTTACCCTTTATATTACATTAACGGGATACCTTTTCCTAATTTATCCAGTTACGAATTTAAGGATCCGAAATTTTCAACAAGAAGTTCCCCATCTCCTTTGTTTGCGGTGGAAGACTCTGTTCACCAACTGAAAGTAGGCAGTGTTGTAGGCTTGTAGCTTTAAAGGAAAATTAAGTGGAAGGTTTGTTTGTAATTTTCTCAAACAAGAGGCATCTAATGGTTTCATCTAATAGCCAATTGAGGGTGACCCAGAAGAAGCCGCCCTTGAGTAGGTCAACAGAAGCCCCTTAATCAAATGGCAATTTGGTGGAAAACTTGGAGTGATTGGGAAGCTCATTTTTGGACCCTTTTTTTTTTTTTTTTTTTGGGACTTGCTTACCCTATCTTACACGGTTACACCTATAAAATATTGGTTTATCCGACCAAATTATTCTTGAACAAAGTTTTTATTTTATTTTAAATTAGTCTATTAAATTAAGATACACCCAAAATACATATTCTATTAAAAATATATACGAGAATCACATATATTTTAGCACACTCTAAGGAGAAACCATAATACCAAAAAAGCGGGGGAGGAGAGTAAAACTAAAACAAAAGGTTGTTTAGAGGGTAAAAATAGAATTTTAAAGGGTTTATCCCATGAAAACTTATAATTTTGAGGAAATTTTTAAAATTCTCAGGCACTACTACCAACCAAATAGGGTTATAGTTCCGCCCATAGATATATGTCAATTTAATAGACTAATTAAAATAATTTGAAAGAAAATTTTGTCCACTGTTCTTTTCATGTTTTTCACCTTTTTTTCGTGGGTTTTTTTTTTTCTTTTTTTCCTAATATCCTTGATATTTTAAAGGAAATCAGTCTTTTAAAGCAAAAACCTTGTAACGTAGTTAAGGAAAAAGCCACTCCTTTTGATGAATAATAATAAATAAATTAAAAAAGAAAAAGAAAAAGGCAAATATTATATTAGAAGCTTAAGAAAGAAGAGATCCGCACGTTGAGAGAGGTGACAGAAGTTAATGCACATGCATTTCATTCATGGCAACTTGTAAAAAGAAAGCGTTTAATTTGTTGCTCTCCACTTAATTATGATATTGTTATATATTCGTTATAGGTAATTCCACCTATCATCATTCTTTATTGTATTTTGTTCGGGGAAAGTCCAAGCATGTAGTTTTTTCCGTTCAGGTTGGCTGATGACGACGACCTCGCACCAGCCCACAAAATGGTGGGGGCGCTTCTTGGAAGTCTTGAAAATTTAACGCCTAATCCCACTTGAGTGCTCTCGGTCCTAAACTTCCATGGCTGCCGCGCGCGCGGGCTTTATCTTCAAGTCTTCAACTTGCCTGCAATCCTATCTAAGATTCATGAATTTTTCTTTTTGGTATAATTAAGACATGATTTACATTGCTTCAAAGATAACAAAATAATTCAAAAAAAGAAAAAGAAAAATTTTGTTTGAGTATTAATTAAATGATTAAATCAATAATTTTCAGTTAGCTCTTACAAATGTCTTAACCTAACCCATACATGCCGATGAAAATGAAAAAAATCTTCAGAAATTGAGCTAGTCTCGGTCCAAAAATATCTTGACATGTAGATTAAGAAAATTAGGATCACTAAATTAAACTTGTGGAATATCATTTTGGTTTTCATCTTGCCCTTTTTGAACCTTCCAAACAGGAGAATGTTTTTGTCACTTGCTACTATTTTAGTCTCTTGCTCTTTCAATTTCTACGAATTTTCCCTCACATGGAGATCAATGGAAGATTAAATTCTTTGATATTTAGCTACCCTTCCATATTATTGTACGTAATGCCAACTCATGTATGCTTTGGTTATGTTAGAATATTTTAGAATATTCTCTATGTTAGGTTGATTGATATTTTCTTTATTGAGTCGTTTACCATTCATGAGCAATTGTAATGAAATATTCAGATTTGATTGCCATATTTACAATTCCTTTAAAGATTTTTTGAGAATTAATGTAAATATAGCAATCAAATCTAAATATTTGGTTACAATTACACATAAATGGTAAACAACTCTTATCAATAAACCTAACATAGAAAATATTTTAAAAAGAGTTGTTATACATCATTTTCTTAGTTTTTCTTCTATTATTTCACTTTTTAAAATTATCATTGGATCTATGAATTATATGTGAGTCACACACACATAAAATTCACGAATCTAATAATAATTTTAAAAAGTAAAAAAAAAATAGGAGAAGAATCGAGAGAAAAAATGAATCATTTTTCCATTTTTAATTATATTTCTCTATTCAAGTGCCTAAAATTGTTCGATACAAAAGTAGTTAAAAATTAAACAAAAGATGACACGATGTATATAAACTATATAAGATGATTGAAGAATTAACCCTCCTTTCTAATAATGGAAATATACATGCAATTAATAGTAGTGATGATTTGGGATTGCTTTTTGCTGTAAAAAGGAAAATGCCGACCAAAATAGAATGTAGTTGAATATAGCCAAAAGCCCAAAAGTGCTACATACGTATCAACTTTTGTATCCCTTATTACATATTTCACATTCTATTTCGGTATTCTAGCCTTGGATTGCGCTTGGCCGCTTGCCTCAACCTCTCCTCCAAAAATTTCAAAATGATAATTAAGAGACAGGAGAAGAAAATAATAATAGAACCTCGGAGAAGGGGGCCCCACAAAAGAGGCAGGACTTCGTTTGCTTTGCACGTCGCAGGAGGATTGGTTCTCAAGCAACGTTGACTCTCCTCCACACACGTGGCACTTAGCGATTCCGCACGTTTCGCCACTGCTTTTGCCAGACTCGGTACCACCATGCCAATCATGAGACATTGAGTACGAGAAATTTTCTCGGAGGTCGACCTTTCAAACGAACAAAGATTCCTTTTTTTTCCTTCTTTGCCCTCAGCCTTACGTGAATCTCATAAGACTCGTGGGATTCTTATATGTATAGGACTCGGCTTCTGTGCTGCAGTAAGAATTACAGCACAGATGATGCTGTAAAAATAGTGAAGGGCTCAGATTTAATTGCATTTTGTTTAAGTCACACATGTTATTTCAACTCAAATTTTTTTTTTTACAGACAAGACAAAGAAGACACATTCTCATTTTATCTTTCACGTCTCTTTCTCTCTCCCTCCTCCCCACTCAAACGTATTTCTCTCCTCAAACAAAAAGTCACTTCCATTCCTTCTCCTGCAAAACAAATTATGTTTTTGTGAAATTTCAAGAGAAAACTTTAGAGCAAGAAATCATTAAGGGGTTGTTTATCTTTTAGATTCTGTGAAATTTCTCTTTCAATCTCTCTGTGTCTATCATGGGTTCTGGTATAATAGTGGCAGTATCTTGAACCCACCCAACCACGTTGATTTATTGGGCAAGAAAAAAAAAAGTAAAGAAAGTGCTCAGGTGATGGAATTTTGACGAAAGAGAGAAAATAGAGAGAGAGAGTGAAAAACAAAAGCTACCTCAAATCCATTAGGTCCCTTGTTGATTTCTTGCTCTAAAGTTTTCTTTTGAAATTTTACAAGTCTCATAAGCATAATTTTTCGGTTAGGGTGTGTTTGAAATTGCGATTTTGTAGACAATAAGTACGATTTTAAATCAAATCGCAAAAATTGGATTGTTTAGGAACTGCATTTTTAAAAAATTGTGATTTTAAAAAGCAGAAAATCTGCGTTTTCAAATCGCAGGTAATAGGGTGTTTTTTTAAAAACACAGAATTTTAAATGCTAAACTGCGATTTGAAAGGCCAAACGGCAATTTTGCCAAACGCTTAACTGTGTTTTCAAAAATCATATTTTCAAATCGCTATTTTTAAAATCGCACTTTTTGAAATCGCAATTCCAAACGGACTCGTAGAGAAAAAATAAGAATTGAAAAGAGGCTTCTGGTTTGAGGAGAAGGAAAGAGACGTGAAAGAGATGAAAAAGTGGTATTGGAAAAAGACTTTGAGTTAAAAATGACAAGTTTAAGTTAAAAGAAATTTGATTAAATCTGAACCGTCTAATAATTTTACAGCATCTGTGCTGTAGTGAGAACTACAGCACAGAAGCCTGATTCATATGTATATAGTTTAGATGGTATAGTTTGTTTTTAATTTTGGGAAAATTAAATTTTTCTCCTTTTAACTATTAAGGAATTTGCAATGTCCCATAAATGAACTTTTAATTTTACAAGGTTTCTTTTAAACTATCATTAGGGTTGCAATGTGTGGGGTCAAAATTTCATAAAATGGAGGACAAAGATTTCCTCCAAATCAACCCTATCTATAAAAATAATATGTATCTCTTAAAAAGGCATGTAAGAATCTAAGGGTGCATTTGAGATTGTGATTTCGTAGATAATAAGTGCGATTTTAAACCAAACCATAAAAGGTGAATCGTTTAGAAATTGAATTTTTAAAAAATTGTAATTTGAAAATGCAGAATGAGGTACTTTTTTGAAAACGCGAAATTTTTAAAGGTTAAATTGCGATTTTAAAAGCCAAATCGCGATTTTACCAAACGTTTAACTACATTTTTTAAAATTACATTTTAAAATTATACATTTTAAAATCTCTATTTTTGAAATCGTATTCCCAAATGAATCCTAAATTTGCTATTGTAATTAAAAAATATGTGTTTCATATTTACAAAGAAACACATATCATTTTTATAGACTTAATTAAAAAGAATTCTCATTTTTATAGACTTGGTTGAAAAGAATTCCTTTAACCTAATTTGAAAAAAAATTCAGTCCAAAAAGGAAAACCAACTTCCGCGGCCCGGCCGCCTTCTGATAGAAGCCGACTCATATGGGTCCAAAATGGGTCGACAGTAGGTCAGCTGTCGGAATCGCCGGTACCTGCACTGGCTGCACAACCTTAAATGCTTTTAGCCCTAGGTTTATAGAAGGCTCACTGCATACTCACGGTGTAAAAGGATTGATCGTTGAAAAGTCGCCTACCTTCTCTTACACTGCCAAAATACCCTAACCCTTGGAAGTTTCTGTATTGTAACTTTCCAATAATTTTTGTCCTATCCAATAATTTGTGTCCTATGTATAGGACGCCACTGATTTCATTGTCTAGATGCACCAAGATGCATTTATTCGCATCGTTTCCACAGTAATATTCTTACATTTCCTATACTCAAATCTG
Source organism: Betula pendula (assembly GCA_900184695.1). NCBI lineage: Eukaryota > Viridiplantae > Streptophyta > Magnoliopsida > Fagales > Betulaceae > Betula > Betula pendula. The sequence continues at coordinate 173,894 of FXXK01000598.1, read as the reverse complement.
ATTTCAATCCCAATTTTTTTAAAAAAAAAAAAAAACAAGAAAGTTTGAGAACAGTCCAATGGATCAGCAATGTTCACCTTATATATATATATATAGATTTTTTTTTTTCTATTCAAGAGGTGGGGAAGGGTGGAAAGGGGGAAATGTTCACCTTATATTGTTCTGTGACTCATGCACGTTGTTCATGCCTTCCGGGTGTAATACAAAATAAATAAATTTGACCTATCACAATATGTATATGTCATCTAGTGATTAAGTGGCTTTCTTACCTAACAGACTTCAGGAATTTCCAAGCACTGGTCTATTTCCGTTGAGTAGTGCTAGAGACCGGACACCTTGCGTCTGTTTTTTTATTTTAAAAAAAATTAAAAAATCAAAAATTTATTTTTTTGTAAAAAAAAAGGTTTAAATTTGTCTAATCCATTTTTTAAGGCTATCAAATGGATATGAAATAAGTCTAAATTTGTTTTTTGTTAAAAAAAAAAAAGATTTTTTTTGTCCGTTTCTTCTTTAAAAAAATAATAATAATTTTTTTTAACAAAAAACAAGTTCAGACTTATTTTATTCTCATTTTATAGCCTCAAAAAAAAAAAAAACAAACGCTAAGCATCCGTCCTAGCTCTACTCATTTCCGTTTTTTCCTGATCAAAAACTGACTTCCATAAAAAATGATTTCCTCCAAAAACGACTTTTACTAGGTTGAAAATTGACATCCAACACCTTTTCATAATGCTAATAAAAGCCGGCATTATTAAATGACTTTGTGCAACCCATTTTTAACTTATTAAGCTAATATGTGCCTGAACTCTAACATGTATTTTGAATAGTATGCACCGAAAAATTATATGCATTTTAAATGCATGTCAATAATTGATTAATTGGGTTGAAATTTTTTTTTCTATCAGACTATCACGGCCTCTTTATAAGAAAGCTTTGTATGAAAAGGAAATAATAATTCTCTAGTAAAAAATTAATGCAAGAAGCAAAAAGCAAATGACTAAATAGCTTCTGCATGGCAAATTTCAGCCTAAATCAGTTTTCCAGTTGATCAGTCTAGTGCTCCGTTGTCCTTAAAAATGTGACAAATGGATAGAGCCCAAAATAACAATATACTAGTTGCATGCAGCAGAGCCCAACCATACTGGGCTAATTGTTTACTCCGAACTCTGTCTGGTTTTTGTCTGGTTTGTTCTGATTGTGCCTGTGTTTGGTCTTTTGGTCATTTTCGAAGAGCTAAAGAAAATGACTTGTTCTTCTGCCTTTATGTTTTAAAACTTCTAATTTACACGAGTTTTGCAATCGTGTTTGAACAAGTTATTCTCCCGTTCAATCTTGACATGTTAGTCGGTATTAAACGAGCGTCAAATCTCACATACTCGCATGTGTGACCTGATTTCGGTCATTCATATTCACATACCACCCCAACGCATCACGCATGATGACATGTGGAGATGTTACCTCATTCGAATGGGGCACTTTGCGCTTTTGAATGCGTTCATCCAATATGTAATCCTGACCGTCCGTTCTTTCTTGTCCGCATGCCTTACTGCCATATATATGGAGATTCCCTCCCATTCGAATGCGGTTCTTTCGTGTTTGAACATGACCTCCCATACTTGAGTTTTAAATTTTCTTACTTAGAAATTAAATTTCTCCCATTTTTGATCAAATGCTTAATGCCCACAAGTCTTACTGTGCTCATGAAGTTTAATTATCGTTTATATTTATGTTGCAAAATATTAGAATAGCACAACTAAAACATTGAATTTTTTGTTTCTTTTTTATAAACAATTAAAAGATTGAGTTAGCAAGTTTGTAGCTCTTCACAAAATTATATTAGGCACAATTGTTGGGGGCCGGCTTTACACTGTATATGTACTACATTAAGATTTTTACAAAATCTGTTTTATAAACGAGAAATGTTACAGCATCTACCTGTATCTTTCTATTTTTTAAAATCACCATTGAATTTACGGATCCCATGTATAGACCTACATGGAACCCATAAATCTAATAGTAATTTTAAAAAGTAGAAGAATGAGAGAAGAACAAAAGAAGAAAATGTAGCATTTTTCTTTATAAACTGATGTACGAGTTAATTTTAAAGGATTTTTCTTTTAAATTGTGTGTTTTAACATTTTAGGTTCTAATTGGCTTGAAAGGGGTTACATTTGCTCTAGATTTCTTATAAGGAAAGCCTAATATTTAATTGTACATGTCTCATTTATGTCCTAAATCCGAGCTGTTTAGGGTAAGGTGAAGTGATTTATTTTATTTTATTTTTTTCTATGTGGACAATTACACAGTTGTCAAACATGATTACAAAATATAAGTTTGATGGAAGTTATAACAAGAAAAACTAAGAGGCCGCTGTAACTTTTTTTTGAATGTGAATTTTTCATTTTTTATCGATAAACAAATCGTAAGCCAAAGCTCATACAATTATAAGCTCATAATAAGCTTAGATAACAATAACACAACACTATGAACTTACTTAGTCATAGATAAAAACAAGACTCTATCTATAACCTCACATTCTGCTAACCTATATACAACACCGATTAAATATTAGATTTGCACCAAACAGACGAATACTAAGACATGGGTAGCGCAATTCACACCAAAATTATTAATCCTACTATGAGAGCTAGTCTCCTATACCGAGCTACTACTCCTTGACCATAAAGGTCAGGTTACAAAAACCTTCCTCGACTTGAAGGCCAAGACAATAATAAAAAAAAAACAAAACAAAATAACAAAAAACAAAAAACAAACATCACCAATCAGATTCATCGACTGATGGCATATGGAGGGACGCGCTTTGCGAGAGGAGGTTGGCCTGCATGGGAGGAGGGGAGCACAAGTGGTGTAAAGCAGACCACGTGACTGCTAATGGGTGACACGCGCCCGCGAGTAAGATCTACTCACAGGCGCATGTTGAGCACGTAGTAACTGAAGAAACATTCAAATTGATATCCACAAAAGCATCCAATATGCAATCCTAATTAGTGGCTGAGCAAAGATTTTAATTTATTGGGAGCAAGATTAAAAGATAAAATATTAATGAGGTATAATATAGAAATTCTATTGTATAATTTTCCTATCCTTTAAATAAATTTGGAAAATATAACACATATTATAATATATTCAGAATATATTTTGATATTTATATTATTGATTTATATTTCCTAGTATAGGTCGATTTATATTTCCTTGTATAAGTCAATATATGACAACTTATTCAAGAAAACATAAATCTACACTTACGTTCCCCACTCTAAATAGCCCTAAGGGTTATATTGTGCTCTCATTAACTTGATTGTTTACAATACATAGGTTCTTATTCATAGTTGAATAAGTCGACCTATAAAACTACAAGTACCACTCGAGGTGGTGGTTCGATGGTCTCATGGGCATTCCCACTAGGTTTGGATAATGTAAAGGCATTGGTTCAACTTCCAAATATGGGAATCCTCATGCCTTATTGTATTATCCCTTTGGGTCCCATTGATCTCTTAGTGATGTGAGAGTTAAGCTATGGTTCAGTTGGTCTTAAAGGAGTGCTTGCAATTTTCGCCGTCTAGGCCTCTCTTAAGCAGTCCCCCACAAGTTTGTACTACTATGGTCACACCCAAGTAGAATAGGTATAATTGGTTTCCCTCCTCCAACCCTTTTATTAAAAAAAAAAAAAAAGTTGACCTATACAAATAAACCTAAATCGACTTATACAAAGAAACATAAATCGATTTATATTAGGAAATATACATTAATCATATAAATATCAAAATATATTCTAACAAACACAGAGAAATATCAGTTTGAGGGAAATTAGGCAAAATATATATTTTTATTGTTTTCATCTTTTTCGTTTATGGAAAGAGAACCAAACATAACCTCATCAGCATGCTTGGCAAGGCCTTTTCGTTTGTTTTCCAAGATGGAAATGGTGTTTATTGGATTGTTTGGTTTTAGGCAGCGGGGGGTCATTTGCCCTCTCTTGTCCCCATTGGCTTCACCGTAATCCTAATGAGGAGGGCTATATATACTTCATATATAGTGTTTATTTTCTTATGTGACAATAAAATTACTATTTGATGAAATAACAAATAGAAGTACATGTATATAGAATTTAATAGTGATTTTTATCGTCACGCGCATCATAGAGTTAGCATTTGAAAGTATTTATAACATTTCTCTATCCTAATTATGGTGGCTAAGGGAAAACTGTTTTTTATTTTATTTTTTAGAGGACACTTAGGCTCCACCTACTCGAACAGGAAGCTTAAGCACCGCAGCTCATTGAACCCTATCCTGGCCCTATCTCTATCCTTATCCCCATTTCCATACCCATACCCAGGGGCAGCTCAATCATTTTAGGTGAATTAGACGGCCGCCTAAGGCCTCCAATTTGATAAGGCAAAAAATAAATAAATAAATAAAATAAAACCTTAATTATAGTCAATATTCTCTAATTAAGGCCCCAAATTATGGTAAAATGTAAATAAATAATTAATAATAACTTTTGTCCACACGTAATTAATAAATAAGTATAGTAAATAAGTAATTATAGTCAATATTCTCGAATTAAGGCCCCAAATTATGGTAAATTTTATAACATTAAATAAAAGAATTAAACAATAACTTGTTTCCACGCACAACGTTAAAAAATATAACATTTATTATTGGAGTCAAATGATTGGAATCTAGCGTTCACTATAAAATGGAAAGAAACAAAAATTAAATGTTAAGAACATGAAAAGTTTCTAAATATTTTATTCAATTACAAACTTTTCTCTTTATAAGTTTTCATTTTTTTTTTCTCTATTTTTCTATTAAACTCTAATTCAAGTTCGAATTCTTCTCTTATTCTCAAATTTCATTAATTTTCAACAACTTATTTTTCAAATCCTAAAAATCATTTCATATCTAATCAGTGATAAAAAAAAAAAAAAAAGTTAGTTACCAAAAAGACTTGATGATTTAGATTTATTTTCAGAATTAAAAGATTTAAACAACATTTTACAAATAGAAGAAAGTACTCCAATTGATACATTAAATTATATAAAAAGGCTTGATTATTTTCTTAATACATGTATTGTTTATAGAATTGTATTGACAATACTTGTAACAGTTGTTTTTGCAGAAATAAGTTTTTTCTATAGAAAGAAGTTTTTCAAAATTAAAATTGATAAAATCATATCTAAGATCAACAATATCACAAGAAAGATTAAATAGATTAGCTATATTATCAATTGAAAAGTGAATGTTAGAAAAACTTCAATATAAAACTTTAATAAGTAATTTTGCATCCCAAAAAGTGAGAAAAATGAATTTTAAATAAAGATATAAAATTTCATTAATATAATTTTTTAAAAAAAAAAGCCTAATTTAAACTTCTCGCCTTAAACCCTAAAATGTATCGAGTCGGCCGTACCCATACCCATCCACACTTTTTTCAAAAAAACAAAAAAAAAAAATACCCATCCACACTTTTATATATATCATATCAAACAAAAGAAATGGAATACATGCAATAAACAGACCACACATGATCAGACAGGTTAAATCAGATTGTACAATAGAACAGAGAGGCCTCTTGACTTGGTCTATGCCGACACAATGTTCTCAATTAGCCATTACAATATATTCATACATCAGAAACTGGATTTCTTTGTAAACCGGTAAGAAATCACTTCGATTGTCATAACTTGTCACAGTCAAAAGTACACATATTTGTATATACGAATAGAAACTGCATGAAATTTATTATATGAAGCTTAGAGGCACTCACAGCTAATGGCAGCCAAACAAAATCCCTTATTACTATATACTTCTATGGATCGGTTAGGCTTGCCGACCCTGTGTTTGCGAGTTTGTTAACAAGAGCCAGGGCATTACTAGTGATATATGTAGCATTCAGAACCCAACTTTGAAGCAACTTCACTTGCTTTCCGGCCTTATTGCCTTCAAAGCCATCCAAGCAAGTATCTTCATCGGAAAGCGCTGCACTGATCCATGTATTAAGGTCACCCATCTGAATATCGAATGTACTTTTGCTGAGCTTTCTGAGCACACTCAGCGACTTGTGAAGCTCGTCAACTGCGTCTTGAAACAATTCAATGCAATCCGAAAGGGCGATTCTGTTCCTTCCTCTCAGAAGCTGACGATTCTTCAATTCTATCAAGTGCTGGGCAACACTCTTCAACTCACCGACTGTCACCGACACGCCTGCACGTGCCCACTTGCTGGGGCTTCTCTTGGCGGTGCTTGAAAATGATGCTAGTGTTCGAACACAGATGTCTTGATGCCTTGTCACGCTGCAGGCGTCTCGAACATAGTTGTTGTCTCCCTTTGCCTGCAGCCATGCAAGAAACATGAACGTCACAAATATGTGAATCCATGCCATTGGAAGGAGTTGGAGGAGAAACTATTGAAAAGGGTGGTATGAAATAGGAGAAGAGTAAGGGAGATTCATGCTTAATTTCTATGGCATGTGAAATCATAGAGCTTTTTGCGGGGCAGGTTTGTGAAAAGGATTTTGGTGATTTGGAAAGGGTGAGAGCTTTTTGTTTTGTCTTTTGCAGGTGGAGACATAATTCGGCAAGAGGCTGGTGAGTGCAATAAAGAAAGGGAAGGGGACTGGTGACTCACTGAATCGAACTAGGTGGATGATATTAAGGATTGTGTGGATGGCAGGTGGTGAGAATTGTGATATAATATTAAAGACTCTGGTCCATGGGACCATGGTAACATGATAAGGTACTGCCTGATTGGAAGGCTAGTCTTTTCATCAGGCAGTACTTGGAAAACTTTTTATATATATGTGGTGGAGGTATTATTTGGTTATGATTGCAATTTTTAACACCATTAACGAATTCAACATAAAAATAATTAGCGGATTTATAATTGATAAGTCTAACTTGTTTAATTAAATAATTTAAATATAGATTAACTTATGTAAGATATTATATATCTATGCTTCGACACGATTCGAATCAGACATAAGGCATAAGACTACCAATTTTTTATACGAACTCAACATAAATTTAGCGGGTTAAGAGTGAAGGATTTAGTCGGTTTAATTAAATGAGTCTATTTAACGACATTACCAAAAAAAAAAAAACAATGCCCACACTTCGTTTTTTTTTTTCTTACGCTTGTGCAAAATGCGCCGGAAAAAATAATAATAAAATAAGTGTCGATATTTTAATATAAACGCCGACAAATGAGCATCGGTATAATATTTAATTTTTATAGTAAAATTATTTATATAATTTTATACCCATGCTTAAATACGACTTAAATTCAATATGCAAACACGAATTGTTTTTCTTACTTTTTTGTATGCATGGCAGACTTGCTTGAAGTTTACTTCAGAGTTTAGACCCACGTCCTATTCAATTCACATGATTTTTGTTTGAAATTTGGTTACAATTCACATGAGTAGTATAACAACAACCATTTCATCAGCCTTGGCAAGGCTTTGTACTTTTTAACTTTTTTTTTGGAGTTTTTATTGGTCATGTGCTACATAATTTCAAAAATAAAACTTTCTTTACTTCTACGTACTTTCCAGAGCAACACGAAGATACATCAAACTGAATATGGTACTTGGTTCTAGATATGGAGAAATTTCTTCACATTTTTAAACTACAAACAAGGTGACTACAGGTAAGAAATTGGTATTGTGAGAATATATTATGATATTTATCATATTTTTATGATATATTATGAATATATTTTAACAGGTATACATACAATTGTATGCTTAATGCATGACAATTATCGATCAAGTTCACCTGCAATTTCTAAAATTGTGACCATTCATTTGCCATGTCATCTTATTTGAAGCAAAATAAATTGTCAAAAAGGGTGGCTAAACTACCTCTAAAAGGCAAACTATCCTCAAAAGCTTTTAAGAGGTTGGCCGATCATTCCAAAAATCTTGAGAGGGTGGTTTAACTACTTTTTTAGATGATGGGTTGAAGATTGTTTTTGCAAATTTATTTTAATTTATTTTATTTTTATCTCAAAATAGATGACATGACAAAATCTTGATGAGTGATCGGTCACTCTCAAAACTCTTTGAAGATGGCTAGTCATCGCAAAAATCTTGAACGGTGGTCCAGTCACCTCTTTGGGTAGTTGGCTGAAAAAACCAATTTTTTTTTTTTGTTTGTAAAATTTTAATACCTCAAAATATATGACGTAGAAATTTTTTGACCATTTATTTATAACAAACGGTCATGATTTTAAGTATTGTAAGGATCTCATCGGACAATTATATGTTATCCAGTAAGATCCATATTTGTATTGGAATTTATAAGCTTTCATGTCTTCAAAAAGGTGCCCAAAATCTTACATAATCAAAATGTCACATTAATACGGTCAATTGTTCAAAATTGTATTGAGACTAGTATTGTAGATGCTGACACCTGGAATAATGGATCTTTCTTTCAATAAATGACCTTCAATGAAGTTGAGTATTAAAGTTTTAGGTACCCATGTTGTTTTATTAATTATAAACAACCAGAGTTGGCAGATTCTCACTAATATAATAATTAAAAAAAAAAAAAGTATAGACAACCACAATGCAGAATTAATTTGTTTTTTTTTTTTTTATAAATGAAAGAGGGAAAGGGGGAAAGGGATCAAGGTGAGTCATGCCCACTCCTGATTCTTACAGCAGAAAGAAAAGGAAGAGAAGTGGGAATGCTACCATAACAGTTATGGGAAGCGGCCCATTTGGCAACTAAATGTGCCCAGAGATTAACACTCCTAGAAACCTTGGTCGCAGACCAAGAAGAAAAAGAAGAAAAATTAGAAATAATATCTAAAATAATTCCCCCAGAAGACCATTCAACATTATAATCAGGATAATTTAATGCTAAAATGGTGACTAAGGAATCACCTTCCAAAATGATATTAGAAGAAGGAAAGAGAGCAGCAGCAACTTCAGTAGCTAATAAGGCAGCTCTAGCTTCACCAGCATTTATATCAAGCAAAGGAATCTTTCTGGCAAAGGCATAGAGAAGAATTCCATCATGATCCGAAATAACAGCTGCTATCACCATAAAATTGCAACGAACAGCAACGTCGAAATTTAGCTTTAAAAAACCCCTAGCAGGAGGGCACCAGGTAGATAGCAAACCTTTATCAGACCAAGCTTTCTTATGAATTTGAGTTGAAGTTTGAATCTGGATCAAAAGGCTAGGAAAATTAACAATAACATTGTTATGAATCCGATTGTTCCTAGCACACCATATAGCATCAAGAGCTATAACCATATATAATTGGAAATCCGCTACATCCGTCGAAGGAATCCCAAGACCAGCACTGGGATGCAGGAAAGCATGAATCCAAGAGGCAATAGGTAAATTAGCAAACAAGGAGAGATCCATTGGCCATCTGGAGGATCTCCAAATTGCTTTAGCTAAAATACATTCAAAAAATATATGCTGAATTGACTCCGAAGGACCATTGCACATCGGGTAAACTTTGTCATCAAGGGAAGCTAATAATTTGAATTTGAAAATATTCATCCTAGTAGGAAGGATATTCCAGGTAACTCTCCATAAAAAATGTTTAAGTCTGTGTTGAAGATTAAGCTTCCATAGGCACTTCCAATCCGTAGAAGAAAGGGGACCATTCGGATAAGATGCTACATCTGAAGCAATATCATGAGCTAAAGATACAGAGAACATACCAGACATGCTAGGACCCCAAAACCACTCTTGTGAAGGGTTAACCAACGGTATATGGATTTTGAGAATATGTTCCACCGTAAGATAGTCAAATTCTTGAATTAGCTTACTCAGTATCCAAAGTTGACAGCTTGAGTCCATCAAATCAGATACACATAAGGATAAGTTGATCGTGGAATTAGGATTGGGAACAGGCTGAAATGACGGTAAAGATGGTATCCAAGAGTTATCCAAACATTAAAATTAGAACCTAATGAAATGGTTCTACATGCTCCAGCCTTCACAGTCCCCAAATTGTTCAAAATTCCTTTCCAAATCCAAGACATAGAAGGATTAATATTGATATTAAGAAGATCCGTCTGACGAAGGTATTTAGAACAGGAAGCCCGGATCCATAGGAGGTTCTCTCTATTAAGAATTTTCCAACCTAATTTTGCAAGGAGAGCAGAATTATAGTTACTCATAAGACGGATACCAAGACCTCCAAGAGAAGTAGGTGAACAAATCTTACTCCAAGCTAAAAGAGAGAGATTATGAGATTTGGAATCATTGAAGCCCCACCAAAATTTCCGGGATGCAGAGTCTAAATCCTTACAAAGACCACGAGGAAACTTGAATAAAGACATAGAATATGTAGGAATGGAATTTGCTACCGTCTTGATCAGGGTGGTTTTGGCCGCTTGCGATAAAAGCTTAGACTTCCATCTTGAAATTCTATTAAGAACCTTCTATTTAATCTCCTCAAAAGCAGCAGCTTTATTTCTATGAAAGAATAATGGCAGCCCCAAATATTTAGCCAAAGGAGGAATTTGCCTCAAATTCAAAATGGCTGTAATAGCTGAGATGATAGGAATTGGATTTTGCTAAAGAAAATAGATGATTTAGTGAAATTAACCATTTGTCCAGACCAGCCTTCATATTTCTTGAGACAAAGAAGAAGAGTTTCTGTTTCACTAACCTTAGCTTTGGAGAAGAAAAAGAAATCATCTGCATAGGCCAAGTGAGAAACAGAAGGGCTATTTCTACTAATTTGAATACCATGTAATTTCCCATTATTTTCTTCAAATAAGATAAGCCTAGAGAGAGCTTCTGCACCAAGAATAAATAAGAAAGGAGAAAGGGGGTCACCCTGCCTTAAACCTCTCGAAGAAGAAAAATTTCCATATGGGGATCCATCCAACATCACTGAAAATTTGACCGATGACAAGCATTGGTGAATCATGTGTATCCAAAGCTCATTAAAACCAAGCAAACGGAATATATGGAGAAGAAAAGACCATTCCATCTGATCGAAAGCCTTTGCCATATCCAATTTCACTGCCATCCAACCTTCATTCCCCCTCTTTTTCTTTAAGGAATGAAAAATTTCATGAGCCATAATGGCATTATCATGAATAGATCTGCCCTTTAAAAAAGTAGATTGATTAGGCGAAATAATAGACTGCAGGAAAGGCTTCAATCGGTTCGCTAAAATCTTGGAAATAATCTTATAATTAAAATTCGCAAGACTAATAGGCCGAAATTGATTGGCATGAGATGGATTATCCGTCTTAGGAATTAGAACCAAATTAGTATACGTGATTAATCTCTTGAAGCATATAACCACCACTAAAAAAAGATTGACAAAATGAATCACATCAAGCCTAACAATTGTCCAGTAAGTAGTATAGAATAAACCTGTCATCCCATCTGGACCAGGAGCTTTTGTCTGACCAAGATGAGAGACAGCATGATATATTTCCAGTTCATCAGGAATTGCACATAACATAGCATTATCATCAGCCGAAATAATGGATGGAAATAGATGATCAAGCTCCACATCCAGAACCGGATTGGAGGTAGTAAAACAAGCAGTGAAATACGAGCATAAATAGTCACCAATATCAGATCTATTCTTAAGCCAAACCCCATCATTGTTTTTTAACAAAGATACAGAATTGATTCTTCTACGATTTACAGTTGAAGCATGAAAAAATTTGGTATTTAACTCTTTACAAGTAAGCCATAATTCTCGTGATTTCTGTTTCCACAAGGTTTCTTCACGGAGATACTGTTCCTGGAGCTGTGCTTGAAGAGAAACTTCCAATTCAAGATTTTGATGAGAGGGGGAAGACTGTTGAATACGATCAATATCAGCTCCAATCTGCTTGATAGACCATTGGATATTACCAAAATGCTGTAGATTCCAAACCTTGAGAGCACCTTTCGTGGCTACCCATTTTTTGGTAATAACAAAAGCTGCTGACCCAGTAATAATTGGAAACCATGCATCGGCAATAAGCTGGAAGCTAGAAGGATCAGGTACCCAAAATGCCTCAAACCGGAAAGGTTTAGGGAGAAGTGTTGCTGAACCATAAGATGCAATTAGGATAGGATTATGATCCGAATCTATGGCAGGCAAGTGACACACTTTTGCATTTGGAAATAGATGAATCCATTCTTGATTGGCAAAGCTACGGTCCAGCCGTTCCTTTATATTAGCAAGACCCAACCGTTTGTTAGACCAGGTATAAGGATTTCCTACAAATCCCAAATCCACCAATCCATTTGAGTGCACAAAATTAAAGAAAGGGTCTGAGGAAGATGATACAAATGTACGACCACCTTTCTTATCAGCCTGAGAGAGAATGGCATTTAGATCACCCATAATCATCCATGGACCAGTGAAGGACTCTCCAATCTGAGTAATGCTTTCCCAAAATCCTAGCTTTTCTGTCCAAGAAGATGGACCATGCAGACAAGAAAGAAGCCAGGGCTGTTGCATATTATCCGAATATATTAAACATGAAATTTGAAATTTACTAAGAGATATAGGTTCCACATCAATATTATTATTCCATGCAACCACCAAACCACCCTTAGACCCTACGGCTGGAAGCTAGCTCAAAAATGGAAAGCCCAGACGATGTAGCTTTCTCTGAATGGAAGATGCAGATAACTTAGTCTCACACAAAAAGAGCAAATCAGGTTTGTGATTCCTGATAAGAGATCGTAAGGCCCTCGCTGCCGTAATAGAATTATGGCTTACTTGTAAAGAGTTAAATACCAAATTTTTCCATTTAATTTTGGGACTTTGACCTTTACTCATAGTCTCAGGTTCAAAATTTAATGAGTGCAAATAACTTGTTGGGGCCAACCCTTTGGATGAAACATGAGACCCAACTAGTTTATACTGAAAGGGATGCAAATTATGAGTCTCGAGCTTACTCGACAAGAGTGAATACACGTACTGACCCTACCTTAAATAGGTACTCAGTCATTAAAAAAAAAACTACAATGCAGAACATGATTGCCATAATTAGTATATAAACAAATTAACTAACTAGGCCTACTTTAGAATGGGCTAAATATTAATTAGTCGGATTTCGCTTAAGTACAATAAGAAAAACTATAGCATATATGTGCTATAGTTTTTTCATTCAATTTTACTCTCTCTATCTCTTTTTTATTAAAATTTTTGAATTAAATATGAACCATTGAAAAAAACTTATATAGTATTTTTTTTTATTTATATTTTTTTTTACAGCATCTAAGCCAAATCCTTTTAAAAAAACAAAATTTTACGAATTTATATGCAAATATGCTTTGATTTGTTAATTAAATTATTATTTAACTCATAAAACATTATTAGAAAATATTAATAATAAATTACCTTAGAAAGGGCCTCACGTGCAAAACAAGTAAAGTCCATTTTTGCGGTAATCTGGGCCTAAATGGACTAGAACTCAATTAAAGTTTGGACAAAAGTTTCTTCCAAATCAATTGAAGGAATTTATTTCAATTTAATTTATTAAATTGACATGTTAAAAAATAAATGTAAAAAGAAATATTTATTAAAAATGTATATAAATGAATGTAAAAATAAAATATTTATTAAAAATATTTATACAAATTTCATATATTTTAAATATTATTAATTTAATAGACTACTTTGAAAAAAATTTCTTCAACCCAACATACAAGAAAATTTTATCCTTAAGGACATATGAGACTAGTGCCCAGCTCTTTTCAAGTAGTGGGCCAAACTTGGGCTCTTATTTTTGGGTCAGCCCGGCTCAAATTGACGCTCTCACTAAAACCCTAACCCTAAACCCTTTCACGCTCGCAGAACACGAAGAACCACAAACCACACCCGGTAATTTCCTCTTATTCCTCTAATTTTTGTTCCTTTTTGTTTAATTTCTATACTAATTTTAATTCTGAGATATAGTTCATATTGTTTTGAATTGAAGTCCTAGAATTCTGAAATTAGCATTAGCTGGCTCTTCAAAAACCTAGCTTTTGTTCTTGTACTTGTTCTTGATTCATGTAAGACGAAGAAGAAGTTATATATTTCGGGTTATGCTAAATGTTTGTTTTATTTGTTTTTAGGGTTTAGAAGTTATTTAATCAGGAAGCTCTGAAATTCAAGATTCTTGGAAGCCATGGCTCGGTTCCGAAATGTAAGCGAAATCTTGTTATGTTTTAGTTTTTCTTAACTTTCCCCAGTTGCTTGGTTACTGAGAAAATGGAAGAAAGAAAACAAATTGCGGGTTCTTATGGTATATATATGGTTTAATCTGGAGGTAGGAAAAAATTGTAGTGCGAGAAGCTAAGTCAAATAACTGTAGTACGTTTTGATTTCGGTGTTTTGTTTACCTGGGTTTTCTATATCTAATTTGTTTTTTCCATTATCTGAGCAACCAAACGGGGTTCTAGTTTTTATTAGTGTTTACAGGTTTGCGTTATTTTTTTGTTGTTACTTGAATTAAACAGAAGAAGAAGACGTTTACAAAGCCGGTTGTGAAGAAGAAGCAACCTAGTGTGGACCACATCACCGGCGATAAGATTCCAAAGAGTTTTGTGTTTGCGAGAGGGAAGTTGCCTGGTCCTCTCAGGCAACTTCAAATGGATTTGAGAAAGTTGATGCTTCCCTATACTGCTCTCAATCTTAAGGTAAAGATTATTTGTTCTCTGTGTTGCTCTCTCTTTCTGTTTCTTTGTCTCCTGAAGCGTAACTTTGTTGCAATATGATAGTGATGGAAGTACACATCACATGAGAATGAATTTTTAAGAGTGAAAAATATATTTCCCTCACAAAAGCAACTGAGAGCATCCTCATTAAGCTCTCCAAAAGTTATGTTTAGCTAAATTTTAGCTAAAATTCACAAAATCCGTCAGTCGTCAAGCTTTCTACTCATTCTCTATTATAATTCTTGTCAGATTTCTACTCTATATTTGGAGAAACAATCTTCCTCTCTATCTCATTTTACACATTTTATATTTTTTTTCTCTCTCTCTCTCTCATCTCTCCCTCATTTGAGCCACACATGGGCTTCCTGGTTTTCATTGCAGCTATGCATGCTCACTTTTAGTGGGGGTTTTGGCATCTTGAGTTAAACCAACTGAAATGCGTGTTCGCTGGTTTTCGGACTTGGATTCAAATTGGGTGTTCTAATGTTGAGTGTTGATGTTTGTGTGTGTTTTGGAAGGTTATTGCACTTACGGATTGTTAGAGTGCAGAGAAGATGAAGAGAAGAAGATTAATGGAGGGAATAATAAAATAAAAACAATTATATTTAAATAGAATAAAGAGAGATTTAGAGAGTCTGTTGTGGGGAGTTTTGAAAAGTGATTAGCTAAACTAAAAAATGTGAGTTCTTTAGTCAAATTTTTAGTTAAAGAATAGAGAGTTCATTGGGGATGCTTTGAAAGGTTTTGGGTAATCGTGTAATGCTTTTCGAGAGGATTTCTTTACTTCTGTTGTTAACTAATATTAATTATGGGTTAGAAGCTTATGCAATTTATGCAGTTTGACGTTAGATCATTCTACAAGGTCTTTGCTTGTAAGGACGACACCTCTTTCCCCTGGAAGAGTATTTGGTGGACTAAAGTTCGTCCTGAAGTGGCTTTCTTCGCTTGGTCGTCAGGTCTAGAGAAGATTCTTACAATGGATACTCTTAGAAAGAGACATGTTATTGTAGTGAATAGATGTTGTTTGTGCAAAAGAAATAGAGAGTCGGTGGATTATCTTCTTATTCATTGTGAGGTTGTATGTGCCTTGTGGAATGCCATTTTCAGCCGTTTTGGATTGTCTTGGGTTATATCCTTTTGGGTGGTTGACTTATTCACTTGTTGGTGGACGGGTAGGCGTTTTCGGAGTTTTGTTGTTTGGAAGATGGTGTCTTCTTGCTTTATGTGGTACCTTTGAAGAGAGCAAAATGATAGACTTTTTGAGGACCAAGAAAGGACTTTAGAGGAGCTCAAGTCCTTTTTCTTTTACTCTCTCTTTTCTTGCACAGCTGTTTTTTTAGCTCCCTTAGTGATTAGTTTTACTGATTTTCTTGTACTCTTCTCTTCTCCTTCTTAGTCTCTTCTCTTGTATACTTCCTGTGTACAAGGGTTGCGCTCCGCGCTTTTAATGATAATTTGCTTACTTACAAAAAAAAAAAATTATCAATGGCGGGTTCATTGTAATAAATACTGAAATTTTATATAAGGAATCAATTAAGCAATGTAGATCATAGGCAAATTATTGAGCTTAACTATGGACAGCTTAAATCTAGCAGACTGTGATTCCCCCTGTAATTCTTTGTTATAAATGTGATTGCCACTGCAATGTGTCAACAAGAGGCTAAAATTAGATTAAAAGCAAGTCCTTGGCAGTCTCTAAACTGGATTTGTCTATATGGTCAGACATAATGTTGTTGAGCTCTTCTTTTTTTTTTTTGGGGGGGGGGGGGGTGTAATCCTAATTCTATGATAGAATTTTTTAGTTAACTGATATTTTTTTATCATTGCAGGAGAAGAAACGGAATAATCTCAAAGACTTTTTGAATGTTGCTGGGCCTATGGGTGTAACGCATTTCCTCATATTGTCAAAAACCACAACCTCACCGTACTTGAGGGTTGGAAGGACCCCACAAGGCCCAACTCTTACATTTAAGATACAAGAATACTCATTGGCAACTGATGTAGCTCAATCTCAATTGCGTCCTAGATGTCCTCAAGATCTTTTCAAAAATTCTCCTCTGGTAATTTTATACTCTCGCTCAAGCCCACGTACAAAATACAAATTCATGATTTGTTTGATTTGCTAAAAGTTAGAGAAAGTAAAGAAAAAAAATGCTAAAGTAGCCCTCTTCTTTTGGGAATTTGCACCTCTCTCATCTTTCACCAAATGACCAGTAGTATCATGCGCCATTACTAGTCTTTTTTAGCATGAGACGTAACAAGTTAACTGTATTATCTCAGTGCAGCAGAACTTATGAATGGTTTGTACCGGCCAACTTCATGTGGACCTCACACACATATCTTCTATTAGCTAGTGCTAGTAAATTTATGTGTTTCTCAGAAGAGGAAAGGGCCGCAGCTATATAGTTGCATAATTTGACTTAAACAGATGGTGAAATATTCTCTCTTGTTAAGCTTCGCCAATATTAATCTCTGTATATTTTATTGGCAGATTGTTCTTTCTGGTTTTGGGACTGGCGATCAACATCTAAAGCTCACAACCATAATGTTTCAGAACATCTTTCCCGCCATTGATATAAACACCGTGAGTTTCAAAGAAATTTCAGTTTATTGCCAGCGCCAGCAAGACATATGATCTTTTAATATTGTTTTAATGTGAATTTTCAGGTCAAACTTGCTTCTTGCCAGAGAATTGTGTTGCTTAATTACAACAAAGACACAAAGCTTATTGATTTTCGGCATTATTCCGTAAGATTACAGCCTGTGGGTGTCTCCCGTAGAGTTAGAAAATTTGTGCAGAGCCATCAAGTCCCAGATTTAAGGAATCTTCGGGATGTGAGCGACTTTATCACAAAGTAAGGAGTCTTTCTTATTATTTCAATCTTCTTAAAGCAAATTATGATAGCAGGTAGTTTTGGTATGACTTATATTACAATCAACTGTGAAGTGTTTACTGAGGTCTACACTTAGTTCATCATAGGTCACTACCAGTGAGACTTTTATATTGTTAGACTTGATATTTTTAAAAGTTTTCCGAAAGCATAGCATAAAGAAATGTCTCCGTACTATAGGTTTGAGCTTGTATGAACAGAATGTCACTCTTCCAATAAGGACATTTTTTAAATTGGGAACTAGAGGATATAGAGCAGTGCGCTTTTTTTTTTTCGTATTAATTCAATCAATTAGAGCAGTGGTTTGACGACACATTAGTGCAAGGCTTTGTAATTTCCAAAGTTTTTTTTAAGGTAAATTGTCAACTTGAGTCATCCTCTTTTATGTACATTTATATAAGAAACTCATAACCAAGTACAAGATAGAGAAGGGAGGAAAATGAACAAGAAATATGCATTTATGTAGTACCATGAATTTGGATGGACTAATTTTTACCCATTTGTTATGGTTTTATATTTGTTTTCCTTGTGGCTTTAAAGGGTTGGGTATGGATCAGAAAGTGAAGCCGATGACGAAGCAGCGACCGTGACTCTGGCTAGTGATCTTGGTAGAGTAAACCGGGCCTCAACAAAAAGTGCTGTCAAACTTCAAGAGATCGGACCCAGAATGACTCTTGAACTCGTCAAGATTGAGGAAGGATTGTGTTCCGGTGGGGTCATCTTCAGCGCATATGGTATATTCTCTCATATGACATGTTGCTTTCTTTTTCCTCTAGCAAGGTGATCATTTATATGGTTGAAAGAAACATTATAACATACTCGGAAAACAGCATCTCTTAACTCAATTGACTAATGATCCTAGGGGTGATCGACTACAAGAATTGCATATGACGTACTTGTGCAAGTCTACCATGACCTAGTCTGGCCATTCTACATGCAATCCTTTTCTTCACATTAATGATTTCTTTGCATTCTGTATGCACATAGAAGCATTTCCTCAACCCTCTTAAACTCTCTAGATTGCACCCTCTGCTAAACAGAATGTACTGCTTTGGATCCTTACTTCGCCCATTTTCTAAACGCATTTGTACTGTGACCTGTATTTAAGTGTTTTCGCTGCACTGCCGGTGGAAATTTGTCTGTTACGCATAAATTGCTCCGAGCCGTGTTCAGATGAGATAAATCACAATTCTGCTCAGGTTTTCTAGTGATGTTACTGGTTGATCTTCAATGGACTCTTTTGGATTCTATCTGATTCGTCTTGGCTGCTATATTATATAACCAATCGTTCATTACATCCTCTTCATTCATGGTCTAACTGCCTCCCCAGTCCCAATTTCCCCTTGTTAAGTGCATTGCTTCTTTCCTGATCTCAACTCTCATCTCTCTCCAATTCACATTTGTTCTTCAGCTTAACCTTATCTTCCTGTACAATCAACCAGGATTTGTGATAATTGGCACCTTGTTATCTTTATCGGATGTTTGTTCCTCTCATTTCCTGGTCTTATTCTGTTTCATTTCCATATTTCTACCACGTTATCCTTCTCTTGATTTGCCATCACCATCAATATTATTGTTTTAATACTCGTGTTATATGTCACCTTCCCTTTATTCCTTATTCCTGATCCTTGCCCTTCGTTGAAAGTTGATATATTCTCTATTTAACCTTTATCAGGAACTTACTTTTATTCTCCATCTTCCCCTGTTATTCTCAGGAAATGGTGATGGCAAGAAAGAGCAGGACAATGGGACAGATCCTGAAAATCAGGATGTGGATGAAGACCAGGAAGACATGGATGAAGATCAGGAAGATGATGAGGTGGACTAGTTACTGCCCAAGTTGGAAACTGAAGTGGAGGGTACTTTGGTATTTTTGAAGCCTCACTTGCTCATGAGAGAAATTCTGTACCTATATCTGTTGGGAAACTCTACCGAGTGCTAATTGTAGAGAGGAAGCCTCCTTGGCACTGTTGCCTATAATCATAAATATTATGTTTTTTGATTTATATTTTTTTTGAAGTAAGAAAAGAAACATTATTTCAGGTTCAACAAGAGGATTTCGGGTCTGAATTGTCTTCAATGTATTATGTACTTCTTAGTTTTTCCTTTCACTTTGAAATAAGAACACTATGCATGTAATAAAAGGCATGCCCTTGCCCTGCAGCAAATTCAAAAACCATTAACCAAAAAGTACTGCCTAAAGACTTTCAACCACAATTTTAATAATCTAAAACTAAAAACTAGGACTGCGTAGAAGTTACATTCAACTTTTTCCAGGAATGTGAGAGCACAAAGGTATACGATGCAACCTACAGTACATGACCCTTAAGGCAAAATGTTTCAAGACAAAAGCTTACTACTACAAAAGTCACTCGGCATCAACCAAAAGAGCTCCTAGAAAATTATTGCCAAAACAAATAGAATATTTGAGCGAGTCCCTCAAGAACACTATTGAGGAAAACTACCGAGGAAAATACTCGGTCATCGATAAATAGCTCATTTTTTAAGCAAAGATTGTCCGAAAACATTAAACTCCAAATTTACTCCTAGACGGCCTTAAGAATGTCTTCAGAAGGAATCTCAAGTGTTGCTCCTGCATGCTCTTTGTCGGGCTTCACTTCTGCAGCAATCCAAATTGGCATATAAAAAATGGTCAAATTCTTATATAATTGTCTACAAGTTATCAAATAGTACATGTAGTTCACAGATTGAATTCGGGCTTCCACATCTTGCAATCAGGAGGATACAAACATTGCAACAGTACATGCAACAAGCAAAATCACTTAAATCAACAAAAACCTTTTCTAAACATGAAAGTGTGATGAGGGAAATAAGGCAGTCATATATGCCATGTAATTCAGCTTTAGGTCCCATCTAAGGCCATTTAATTGACTACCATAATAATGAAGAATTTAGAACTAGTTTACTCAAAGAGGGTTGTTAAGGGTGTTCTACAGCTATTACTACAAGTCTTTTACAAACTACGTCACGTCAGCCATTAAAATCTAAACTTTCACTTGAGAATTTATATAGCACTTACTACGTTTTCAAACTGACGTAGCAATTCACATGATACTTCTAAATCAACTATTCAAATATTAAAATATGGGCTGTCACGTGACACTCATTTCGATAAAATGTAATTGTTAGGTGAGTTTGTAAGAACATCTCAAGCAGCTTATGTAAAAGTCCCTGGTTGACTAAATTTAGCTAATAAAGGTAAAAAAAAAGAGCTCCAACAGATTGTCTTCTCATTCTCTAAATCCCACATTTTGCTACAATGCTTGCCTATATTTGGACAACCATTGTGGCTTATCCATCCATTTGTTTAAAATATTTTTCTCATGCAGTCGCTCATCCCTCTCTTTGTTTTCGCACAACTTGGGGAAACACCTAGTTTGGTTTGTTTGTTGTCTCAGTCCCATTCTCTTTGTTTGCTGTCATTCGCCACTGCAAGGTCATCACCTAGTTCAGTTCACTGACGACATTTGCCTGACCCATTGCCGGCCACCATCCAGCTCGGCTCATCGCCAACCACCCTCAACCCAACTCGCTGGCAACATTTTTGTCTAGCCTGCTGGCCACCGCTCAGCTCAATCTTCGACCAAACTTGGCCCGACCCACTATTGACCACTGCTCTGCCCACCTACCGTTGGCCATCGTCCGACCTTGGTCCACCATCAGCCACCTCTTAGCTTTTCTACGATTGGCCATCGTCCGACCTTGGTCCTACTAGGGCCACTCCTTTGTAGTACCTGCCACCATCGCCAAATTTCCTCCGCCCAACTTCACACCGAGCTCACCCCAAAAACAACAAAGGATGTAGAGTACTCCAAGATCTTAAGTTATCAAATTGTTGGCAAGAATTTTTTTTTTTAAAAAAAAAAAGGAGAAATAATATTTTAAAAAGTAGAGAATATAATAGATAATGCGTTGGAGAGTGTATTGATAAGTGAGTAGTTAAAGTATAGAAGGTTGCTTAGTGAATAGCTAACATGAAAAAGCTTGGTGGAGATACTCTAAGGGGTTGTAGTAAAAACTATAGTACCCTAAGCATTTTTTCGCCTAGAAAAGAAACAATCGAATTAAGCCTTTTTTTTTTGTTCTTTTTTTGGCAGAACATTCATTGTTTCTCATCTTTCCATGTCAGCAAAGTCTAGATTTTTCTTTGTTAAAAATCAACAGTTCGTCGAATTCAACGGATTCAAGCATTTAACCACAGTATGCACAAGAACATTCAGATTTATAGACTACATTCAGATTAAGAGAAACGTGCTTGTAGCAAACAATTGCACCTTTTTCGTGATTTTTCAGCTTCATCTGTGAAAATTGGGATAAATTTTGGCCCATAAATTTCATAGTTTTTTGACAAGCATCATCAGAATTGAGTTTTCGATCTCCAAAAAACCTAGGTTGTTCTAACCGCTCTGGTTCATTATAATTTGAATGTTTCAGAAATTGAAATGTGATCAAATAATTAGAAACTTAAATTTCAGGCTAAAAACACACAAACAATTTTACAAACACAAGGAATGCATGACACAAGAAGAAGAAAAATCCACAAAAATCAAAACATAAAATCTCAATTTAATAATAACTTTGGAAGATGGTAAAAGATATTTTGAATAGGGAAAGTTGGTTTACGGTAACCGCCGTGAGAATTGAGCTTGGCCTGGACTATCATGTTGGCGATGAAATGGGAGGCCTCACGTGCCTCGTCGAGGAGTCTCCGGATCTCGGCCTCGGCGGTCACTTGCCGATTGTCCTCGAACTTTTTTCGGACCTCGGCGGCCGACCCCTTCAGCATCAGTGAGTCTCCGGCGAACGTTTTCCGAGTCGCTCTCAGCAGCGCTCTGTACGCGCTCAGTGCTTCTCCTGTCGCCATCTCTCTCTCTTTCTCTCTCCTTTGCTACGTTAGGGAATCAAATTAAGAGAGGGGAACAATAAACGACGCCGTCACTGTTGTTTGCTGACCACAAAGCTACGTCGTTTCTTTACCTGACAGAAAAGCATGTGCGGTTTTAGTCTCTTAAAGTGACATGTCCTTTAACAGGAAGTATTTTCTTTTTAGACATTCTTTTTGAGCGGCTAATATTCCATCCAACTAATGCCGGTTCGATATATTTTGAGGTATAAGCGGGTAGTTTAAGATATGCAAATTTTTTTAAAATTTAAATATTAATTAACTAATATTATATTTTTATTTAAAAATTATTTTTCTTGCTTTTTGCCTTTTGGGATGCAAAACTACTTATTAAGTTTTTATATTAAAGTTTTATTTTCAATTGATAATATGACAAATCTAATATCTTTCTTGTGACATGGTTGATCTTAGTACGGGTGGGCAAATTAACCGTTTACCGCCTATCAACTGTCACCGAACCATCATCAACCGACAACCGACTTCCAGTAGTCGGTAAGCGAAATAAAAATACTATTTCGACATCGGTTCGGTTCGGTAGGCGATAAAATTTTTTTTGTTGGTTAACCGAACCGTTTTTTTTAAAAAAATTAAATCAAAACGACGTTGTTTTATTTGAAATGAAATGATATTGTTTTGAACCTTATACACTATTTATATTTATTTCTTCTTCTTCTTTTCTTCCCTCCCTAACCCAGTAATTCTAATTTATCACCTCTCTCTTGTCTTTCGCCAAATAACCGACTTAATTGACCGAACTAATTAACCGACTTAACCGACCACCTATTAACCGATTAACTGAAAAAAGTCAAAAATATTCTTTGTCGGTATGAAGTCGGTTAATGAATCGACTTAACTAACTTCTACGGTTCGGTAAGCGAAAATGTCTCTACCGATACCAACCGAACTAATACCCACCCCTAGATCTTAAGTAGGAGTTTATCAATTTGAATTTTTAAAAATTTCTTTATGCAAAAGCAATTGTTACAGGTATTGTCAATAAAATTATATAAGTGATACATGCATCAGGAAAAGAATCAATGAAGTTCAATTAATTTTTCGTTCTTTTTTTTTAAAAAAAAAAAAAAAGTTTTTCATATCGAGATACATTTTCTATTAGACATCTATAATTAGAAATATTTACAAATTAAATAAACACGACTTATAATAATAATAAAAAATTATAAAATAACTAGAATAAAATAAATTTTAAAAATAGAATAATAAAACCTAATTTGTCAAAAGAATTATTTTGAATTCATTTTAATCTTTATGATAGGATTATATGAAAAGTTTACATACTTCCCTCAAACTACTACCCAATTGACAATATCTTTCCTAAACTTTCAACTGTAACAATATCCCTCCAAACTACCAAACAATTGTCAAAGTCCTTCCCAAAGCTAGAAAAAAAAGACAAAAATGATCCTACAAAATTTTAATAAGATAAAATTACTCTCTGAACTCAAAAAAAAAAAAAACAATAATAATAATTTTATAATTTTTTTGAATTTTGAATTTGGCCAATTAGGTAGTACTGTTTTTTTTTTAAAATAATAATAATAATAATAATTAATTTTTGTTTTTTGTTTTTTTTTGGTTTTTAATTTTTAGTTTTAGTTATTTCTAGCCCTTATGAATTCGAAAACAAAAAAAAATTAATTAATTTTTTAAATAAATTTTTAAATGAAAATATTTCTAATTTTTTAAATTTTGAATTTGGCCAACTGGGTGGTAGTCTTTTTTTTTTCCTTTTTTTTTTTTAAAAAAAAATTATTTTTAGCTTTAGTTTTTTCTAGAATTTTTTATTTTATTTTATCAAGGGTATTTTTGTTCTTGGGGGGTACATTGACAATTGTTTGGTAGTTTGGGAGGATATTGTCACAATTGAAAGTTTGGGGAGACATTGTCAATTAAGTGATAGTTTGAGGGGGGTATGTGAACTTTTTCCTAAGATTATCTAACATTTTCAACTTGCACAAGAAAAATCAGGGATCAGATATGTAATGATTTTAAGGACTTGAACAGTAAGTTGTTGGAAAATAATGAAATTGAAGAAGAAGATAATAATTCAAATTTGAATACGACTTAAATATATAAATAGAGAGAAAAAATGAAAAATAAAGAAAGAAGTTTGTAATTGAATAAAATATTTAGAGATTTTTTATCGTAACATTTTAATTTTTTTTTTTTTACTCCAATTATAAATTCTATATTTTTGAACATTACGTGTGGACGAAAGCAACTCAATGTGAGAGAGAAAGAGAAAGAGAAAAAAAAAAAAAAAACTCATCTTGCAATAACAATCTAGTTGTCAATTGGGACTTGGGATCATAATTTATTGCTAATTAGCTATCCCTTGTAAATTATGATGGACATTTCGGCTGCTCATCACAAGGCCAAAAAAATCTCTTTCCCACATTCAATGTGAGAATGAGTTTTATTTAAAAATGACTTTAATATGAATATATCATTTTATTTCCTTATTTAATACTATCAATTAGTTTAAGACTTGTTTTAAGAATTGAGTGTGAGATTTAAGTTTTTAAAATAATCAAATGATATTAATGCATTTCTTAATTACTTATTTACCATAATTTGGGTCTTTAATTAGAGAATATTGACAATAATTAGAGCATTAAATATTTTTTTTAAATAAAATAAATCTTCATTAATATTTATTAATTGAGGTCTTAATTAATTAGAGAATATTGACTATAAATAGGGCCTTAATTTTTTTTTTATGAAACAAATCTTCATCAATATTATTAATTAGGGGCCTTAGGTGGCCGCCTAATCTGCCTAAGGGTAGAGCTGACCCTACATCCGACTGCTCATAGTCTTGAAAATGGTCCGATCAGCTATAAGTACAAAATCACTGTGCTAATAGCAAACAAGTCACCCGGACCCATGTTGACGTAGGCAATTTAATATAAAATTTAATAGTAAAAAAATGTGAGTCCTACAAATTCAATGATGAATTTAAAAAAAAATATAGATGAGAGATAGAGGAATAGCAGGTCTCTTAATAGTATGTGCTTCTCATAAGTTTTTTTAGTATCATTAATAAGAAAGCATATAATTTCCACATGCTCAAAAAACATATGTCAATTTTTTATCTTCTTTTTTTTTTTTTTTTTCATTCTCTCAACTTTTTGGTTTTTTTTTTCATCATATATATATAAAGAAAATGAAATATGCATGGCCACTTCCACATTGAAGGAGACCTTTAATCGCTAAGAAAACTAGCTTAGAGGCCTACTAGGGTGAGCCAGTGAGGATATCTCTTATGTCTAAGTTAGTAAAAAACTTTAAAAAAAAACTCTCTTTCCTTGAGAGGAAGAAGCTCTAAAATTAGTATGTGATTCAAACAAATGAGTGAAGTGTTTACATTTCCTTTTAAACTTTGTTCCCTCCAATTAAGGGTCATGCACTCCTTGTACGATCTTGCCACGTGTCACCCTTCAGCTAGGTTGCATGTAGTTCGTTTATGGGATAAATCACCAACTTTAGCTGTAACTTCCTGTTTTAAACAATCGAATTCAAGACAAGACATTCTACTTTACCTTCCATCATAGTTGTAAACTCGCCGCGGAATAATATTTTTCTTTTTCTTAGGTTGAACCTCAATTTTTTTTTTTTTTTAAAGTGGATTTTCACTTTTTTATTGATAATAATTTTTGAGTAAAAATTTTTACAATCAAAAGCTAAGACAATAAGCCACAAACTTCAATAACCATAGCTAAAAGTTATGAACTTACAAGTCATAGACAAAGATAAGCAAATATCTATGACATAATCTTTCACAAACCTATGTACAACTCTGGTTATAAATCAGATCTGCAACAAGCAGACAAATTTGAAGACATAGGCAGTCTAATTCATACCAACATTATTAAAACTTTCTCAACACAAAAGTTAGGAAAAATCACCTCCTTCAACCTAAAGGACAGGGATAAACAGTAATAGAAATAAAATTAAAATAACAAAAGCAAACAATACCAAACAGATTCACCGACTAGAAGCGGAGGGAGGCTGGCCGACGTGGAAGAAGGAAGCATAGGAGCTCTAGAACACGGTGGAGGGGCGCAAGAGGGGGGAAGCTCTCTAAAAGTTTCAGATCTAGTTTTGAGAAACCAAAACCAAAACTTTCAAAGAGCAGATCCGAGGTCATAAATGGCGGAGAAGGTAGAATCCGACCATTGATGGTGGAAAGGACGTTGGTAAAATCTACTGTGCTCATCATGTGAGGAAGACGAGGGGGAGGAGGAAATAGGGAAGAGATCCCTCCTCCCTCAACCGTCGCTTTTTTTTGTTTTTTTCTCTGGAGCGGCTAGGATTTTTTCCGCTCTAACTTTTTGGTTTCCGGGTTTGGTTGAAAAAAAGTGGTTGAACCTCAATTAACACATGCATCATAGCTGAATAAGAATCTAGATTAAATATTTATATTGTGATAATACAGTCATAACTAAATAATTATACAAGTCATATCAAAAGTGACATAGGTGGCACATAACGATTACATAGAAAATTTAAGTCAAAAGAACATATACATATATATCAAAAGCTAGTCGACTAATCAGAATTAGTGTATACCAAAACAGAGGTGATACTGCTGCCTCATCCATAATATCCCAGGCAGAGTTCCGACCCTCCTGAGGGGTGGGCCACCTCTCCCTAAATTTTCTTCTTTTCAAAAAATACTCTTGTAGAGCTTCATCCCTTCCTATGAGCCCCCAACGGATGAGGCAAGGCAAAGAATGGCAATTGGATTAACCCCTTCAAAAAGTAATTTAATTGGCTGTGAAGAAATCAATTACAACGTACATCATATAAAAAATGAATACTCATAATTTTTAAATGACATAAATTATTTGTAGTTAATTTATACAAACAATTCAAATAAAATAACATGTATTCCGAAAATATATGATATGAGAAATACATAATTTTTTATTAATACTATTAAAAAAACATATAATTATCACATGCTAATTAAGGAATACAATTCAAATTTTCTAAAGAAAAAAAAAAAGTTAACCGTTATGTTTGTTAAAATTTTTATTTTTGTCTTTTGTTTTCAAAAAAAAACATTAACATACAACCAAAAAGCACAAAAGATAGTTTTTACCTTTATAACGCAAACTTTTTCAAACCAAAAATTAAAAAAAAAATACAATCCAAAACAGGTTAACAAACATAACTATTAATTTTTTTTCTATACATCTCAAAACCAACAGATCTGTTTTCACTACATACTACTTGTAGCCTTTGAGTCCTTCCCCTCATCAACACTCGACTCCCTGGCATGGGGAGTACTAAGTTTAGTGTCGAAGGTTTCAGCTGATTCTTCCATCTGATTATCTTGAAATTTCTTATCACGACTTGGGGTGGCATGAGGGGATTGGTCACGTACGTGCTTGTTCTTGTGTCTGCCTTCATCACAAAAGGAACGAGTTCATACGCGTTTGTTGAGTTCTCATGCAATCTTACAAGTTAATAATATATAATTCCAGATTAAGCTAATAAATATCTGCTAAAGAATTTAACCAAGAAACCCGTGATGAAATTATGAACAAAGCTGTTAACCACTTTGCCATGTTTTATTGATCGGACAGAGAACGCAGATTAATACATGGACGAATGATTTCACAATTACCAGCTTCCACCTCTCTAGGTGATCAATTTGTAACTATTTTTTTCTTTTTTCTTTCTGAGAAGATCATTATTAATTTCTCATATATTCTCTGTCATTGCTTCAACTCTTATAGATACACATGAAAAGCAAGTTAATTTTGCTGTGCATTCACAAGTTCAGATGATGACACCTTTTGTGCAAAAGAAATAATCATTCATTAGCATAAATTTGTCTGTAAAAATTTAACAGCATAAGGTGGTAAATGGAAGGAATATCGAGAGAAGACAACATCGAAAGTTACAGTAAACGGCAACCCCCAATGATCGTGCAACGGATCTCATATTTTTGGGCGGACACAACAGATATTGTCAACTTTTTCTTATCGAAGTCATGAGAAACATCTATTACGACCCGGTAAAGATATGTATTACTTTCGCATTCAGAACGATACTGGAAGAGCGGCCCACATTCAGAATAATGATACTGCAAGAGCGTGCAAAACCTCTGATTTCCTAGATGGACCAAACATCCAAAATCATACTCACTTTTAATGTATTCTTCTTCAAAATCAGAAAATTCCCGATCATTCACCCGCCCCTGGAGCCACATACCCCGATCTAAATCGTATGCAAGCAGGGTAGCCCAGTGCTTATAATCTTTAATCCAATACAAAGTATTACCTGCAGCTACAGCATTCTTTGGAGGACACATAAAATGCACGAAGCGCTTAGGAGGCTCCGGCTCCAGTGTTGCCCAAAGATGAGTTGCCACATTATAGGTATAGAAGATATAGAAGCTACGCCAATTACCCTCATCAAGAACAGGTGAAGCAAAAAGAATCGTTTTTGAATCTTCCAGAGGCACACAAATAATTCCACGTTCATCAATAGGCGCAGGAGGACTGGGTAAGGCATTCCAACTTTGTCTCTCAGGGTCAAAAAACTCGCCCCAAATCGGAGATGGATTATGAGGATCGCAATCGAGGCCACCAAAAACAAAAACCTTACCGTCCTGGACGAAGGTGGGACAGTCCGAGTATCTGGGACAAAGCATTGGAGGACCAGACTTCCAACCCTCATCGGGACGTGTAACGTCTAGTATCCACAGATCGCGACTGGTACCTCTGCCTGCACCAACAAAATACAGTTGGGAGCCTAGGGCTGCATAGGCATCGGGAATTTCAAATCTCCCTGCCCAAAATGGAGAGAGCATGCGTGGTTTTTCTCCCAAAGAAGGACGGTCCTCAGGGACCTTAATAATATAACACTCTGATGGACTCGAGCCCCACGCACAGAAAACGATGTGGTAAGACGATGAAGAATCAAGAGGAGAAGATTTGGTACAACGACAACTAATAGATGATAAGTTTGAAGACAAAGTTGATGATGCCGCTTCGTCGGTGGATCCTTCCATGGAAGATATAGTGCGGTTGTTTGGAGGCAAAAGATAGGAGAGGACTTCTTAGGAGATCGGCGCGGTGGAAGACAAGTGGAGGTTTGAGTTTGGTCTAGGGTTTTGGGCGGATTTAATACCCCTTGAATAACGTCGGTGAAGCATGCAAATTGAACGATGTGGAACGACGACCAATCGTTTCGGGTGGAAAATGTGAAGGACTGTACATGAAGTATTGAACTATGTAGAAAGTAGCTAGTCACAATGACGGCGCCGTCTTGTCTGGGATCTCATTCATAATTACGCTTGGATGTAATATTACTGAATCACATCTGATGTGTACACCTATGCCCTAGATTACGAGATGGTAAAGAGAGAGATCAAAGGGTATCAGAAGAAATCCTTAAAAGATTTGTGTAGGATATCAAATCTTAAAGAAAGTTTTCTTTTTTCCTTAAATCATCGAAGGAAATCTTTTATAATCTTTTTTGTTTTTTTTTTTTTTTTTTTTTTGAACAATTTGGTGCTATTATTATGGAAGACTTGGTTCTGTTTTTCGTTTCCTTGTTTTTTGGTTTTATTGGCCTGCTGCAGATCGAGGTATGTTAAGTTTATGTTTTTGGTTTATTGTTCTCTCATTCTTTTATATAAGCGTCTTTGGATTTTAAATTTTGGATTTTGCAAATTGTGGCATTTGATAGGGTGACACGTCACCAAGGGTTCTGCTAAGAAAGATGTTTACCAGGTGGAATGGGATTCTTTTACACAATCTATCCTCTCTACAGGCCGGGGATAGATTGTTGAAATGGAGAGTTTAAATGCCTTTTTTGTAGGCATGTTATTGAGACCTGCAGAGTCTAGAAACCCCTTGTTTTTTGAATGAATACGTGGTTTAAGCAAAAGAATCTGTAGGGCAGTAATGAATTTGTGTTCTCAGCCTAATATTGTTCCTACTTTTTGGGGAGAAGTGTTGAGTTAAGTTAAAATTTCTTGTTTTTGATGTTTTTGTTTTATTGTTCTCATTCTTTTATATAAGCGTGTTTGAATTTTAAGTTTTGGATTTTGCAAGTTATGGCATTTGATTGGGTGACACGTCACTGAGGGAAATGATCTGCTGCAATTAATTGTCACAATTGAAAGTTGGGGGGACATTATCAATTGAGTGGTAGTTGAAGAAGAAGTATGTGAACTTTTCCCTATTTGTTTTATTCATGTATTATAAATTTACCTTGCCTACAAAAACGTTTCTAAAGATTTTCCTTTTTTTTTAAATGAAAAACTATTTACCACATGTTATCTTTTGACACCGTATGTTGTTTTAGAAAGTTCTTATCTATCAAATGATTTCTAATTTTAGTAAGTTAGTATTTTTAGAAAATTCTCAAATCGGGAATGCATTGTTTATAGAAAATGATAAATTTAAGAAGAATAAGAAGGAAAATCTCTCTTACACGTTGCCCAAAGATATCAAGAGAAATAAAAGAGATTATAAAAGTTTTATAAGAGGAGGACACGTGCATCTACGGAGGAGATAGTTTTAGCCCAAGAAGTTTATGACAAAAGAGGGTATGTTAAAAAGTGGTATTCTATCGTTTTTATCAAGTTGAGTGCCAAAAAGTTAATCGACTAGCCAATAGGCACACTTGTGGCCACATGCATTGTCATGGTCGTAAGGACTGCGCAACCCTAGTACACGGAGCGTAACAGTGTATATGAGCTCTAATATGAGAGTGTTAAATATAAACAACTACATTCATAGATTCCAAAGGAAAAGAAATTGCTTGAACTTATCTTTGCTGAAAAATTTATTCAAATGGAAAAGAAGATTTGATCTTTATCTAAATAGTGTTTTGCCATAAATATGCTTTGAAGGGTTTACAAGAAAGGAAACCTTTTAAGTTAAAAGTTTTAAAGAAAATGAACTTAACCCAACCGCTTTTTGGTTAGGGACTTATTTACTGAGCCTTTTACGTTCATTCAGTTTACTTTTGGTTTCAGGTCATGAGCAAGGATTAGCGGCTAGAATGTAGGGTTTGAAGACCTGTATGGAGCATATCCATGAATGCATTTTTGTCATCTTAAATAAGTGATGTAGCACATGGAAATTTTTATGAACCTTTATTACCATTATGATGTTTTTCTTGAAATTATGACATAGTGTTTGAGCATTAAATGAAGTTTTTAAATTAATGTCATTTTTATCATGCATTTATTTCACATTTTTATCTGTTCATATGGAAGAGAGACTCTTTCTTTCATTGTATTTTGTTATTTAAGTACCGCATTGCTATGGAACAAAATAATCAATTAAGAATTTATTCAAATCATGTGTTTGTAAGAGTTGAAAGTACCTCTAATTGCTTGTTCATAGGAGGTCCAGAATTTCTCAAAAATCCTATCAATCGATCATTCTTGTTAAGTCCTCATCTTGCGTTACGTACGCACTAAGAAACACCTAACTCTTTCTAATGTAATTTCATTGCATACATTTTTTATCAATTGCTTTTACTAATTGATATAGACTATAAATAAGCTGTTACATAAAAGGGACGGTCGAGCAAACATCAACTATAGCGTTAAAAGAAACAGCAATGTTTGAGTTAAAAATAGTTTTGGCCCTTTATTTATTTATTATTATTATTATTTTTACGGCATATGTGTTATAGTTTTAACTACAGCACATAAGCCATATCCGTTCATAAATAATTTAATGACTCAACTCAAACCAGCCTAACTTAGAGAGTCTCTCTCTCTCTATTTGAAATTAGGGGGCAAATACAAACATACAACATATAGGTCTACAATTATAATCGTATTTTATAGGGCTGTGGTGTGTAACAGCATGGTAGTCAATTTTATGTAATATGCTAATAGTTTCTCAAATTGGGGCTATCTCCTTATGATGTGAATT
Source organism: Betula pendula (assembly GCA_900184695.1). Lineage (NCBI taxonomy): Eukaryota > Viridiplantae > Streptophyta > Magnoliopsida > Fagales > Betulaceae > Betula > Betula pendula. The sequence continues at coordinate 141,484 of FXXK01000598.1, read as the reverse complement.
TTTAATTTTTTTTTTTTCCCCCTAAACCCTTATGATGTGAATTTGATATGGTAATGAGCACTTTCATGACTCCCAAGTATAAAACAAAAATATCATTAGACTTGCAACCAAAACAAACATCTTTGTACCGAAAGCTCTTATAGTATTGCAAACTAGGGGTATCAATTTGTGTTCGCGTATTGGGTTGAAGTCATGTCAAGGTGTGAGTATAAAACTCTATAGGTTAACCCTAATCAAACTCATTTAATTAAGCAAATAAGACTCCTCAACCCTAATCACCTAATTTCATGTTAGATTCATGTCGGATTCGCAAGCCAGGTTTAGATCATGTCAAGGCATTTGTATAAAACTATATAGATTATACATAACCTGACTCATTTAATTAAACGGACTAGACTCTTCAATCCAGAGCTAGCAATCCGGGTTGACGGGTCGAATTTAGGTCAACCCGCCAACCCGTTAAGGGTCAACCCTGACACTACCCATTTAGTTAGATAAATGGGTGACACAACAAGACCCCGCCCATTTGATAAACAGGCTGTATTGGATTGACCCAAACACGACCCATTAGACTCATTATTTGATAAACTCAAAATAAAATAAAATAAAAATTACAAATATAAACAATCGTAATCTCAACAACAAACAAGATGGTAAGTCCTTAGTTATTTTGTATGTAATGAATGATAATTTTGTACCGTAGCTCAGATATCTTATACTAAACGGTTTTACCTGGTTGGTGTAGATTATCTACTTCATATACAAGAATATTGCACTAGGCCTCACTCTGTTCTATTATTAACTTTACACAAGTTTCTATGGGGAGGAGGTCTTATATGATGACTGGTATATGGCGCTGTTCAATGTGATTTTTACATCACTGCCAGTTATATCATTAAGAGCCCTGTTTCATCTGAAGTATGCCTCCAGGTAACAGAACTAACTGACTAAGCACAGAAATAGAAACATGCGTGATTTTTCTCTCTCTTCCTCTCTGGCTTTCCAAATACTAACATGGATTTTCTTTTGGGGATTTGACATGCAATTGCATATTAAGTAGTTGATAAGACACACTCACAGAATAGTACAGTAAACTTTTAAGTATTGAGATGATAAATATAGAATAGTTCAAAATGATAAATGTTGATACGAACAAAATCTACAAAAACTTCCCTTTTCTAGCAGGAACTCAATTACAAAAGAAGTACATGAATTAAAACAGAGTTTTGCTTGTATATGTTACAGCATTATGCTATGATAACGCACCATAATGTAATCCACATCCTTAAATCCCTTAAGCATGTTCGACAGAGTGCTGCATGTGATACAACATTTGGATCCAATTGCTGATATTGTCAGGATGATCTCAAAATATGGGAATAAATAAGTGTAACCAAGAGGCAGTAAAGCAAGATGAAGACATTATAATCACTTGTAACCCAACAAACCTTCCTTATGGGAAGCCAAGAACTGGCTGATCAAAAAAGGAGTTCGACGTATACACAGACATATTTTGTTACCTCAGTGAATCCACCATTCTGCAATCATGTTTCTTACGCCTGCATCTGTAATGGGTTTTTTGATCTGAGAATGTGTTCTCGCCAACCATCTCTGTTTTAGAATCCGTCTCTGTGCAAGAAAGGGACATGTCAGTGTATTGAGCTTGAATCAAACAAAGCAAAGGCTTGAACAACAAAATGCAAACTTCTCATGAAAGCCCGGCATAAATAAATAATAGAGTAACACATAAGGCTAAGATTACAAGTGAACTAATATTCTTTCAATTCTTGTTTCCTTTTTTTTCAAATCTGTGCACTATTCCCCATTTCCAAAAGATATATAGTTGATAGGCATTTCCCACTTAAATCGTTTGCATATATTATTTAATTTTGTCCTCTAGTTTTAGTAATTTTCTTTCTAACTGTTCTCCTAACAAAATTATAACAATTCACGACTTGACAAGGAGAAGAACACAAGTTGGTACTGAAAAAGGAAACAAATTGTGTGATAGAGCAACATCCTGTCCAGACACAAATACTAGAGCTGGACACCATTGGAAGGTGTCCAGAAACTATTATCCTATCCAGAAGCTCCACATACACTCTCATTTCTCCAATTAAATACAGTGCCTTAAAGTGATCTAGCACTCTTAATTCTCACCACATGCCCCTTTCATCGATTCTTCTGGTAAAAGTATCTTTTGGCGACACTAACATGATCAGAAAGCAGCTCTGATTATCAAGAATATATGGATGAAATGGTCACTTTAAATCTAAGCTTTATCATTGCCACCTCCGCCACACCACAAACTAAATCCAACCATATCACAGCACCACCACCACTACCATTACCATTATATGCTGATTCCCTCATTTGTATTGAACAAAAAGCATGATTCTTTCATTCCCTCAATTTTTGTTCAACCAAGATAGTTAGGCCCTGGACACCCAACCAAGATAATGCAACTAAACTTCCATGTCAACTTGTGTGGATGACGTGTGTACTAAAACTAAGACCGGCATGGAGAATTAAGGCATCTATGCACATAGTATTGAACATTTAGAAATGTGAATTCACAATGTCCCAAACATCTGAAGGCTGCAATTAATTTAAACAAAAACATACCCTCTCCCAAAACACCCAACTAAAGATAATATCATTTTTATACATCAAAAGAAAAAGTTCTACCAACCAGCAGCAACTTCCTGAAACACACAGAACTGATGACTGTCACAATGCCCAAATCCACCAAGAAAAAATCTATAATGATCGTTCTGCCTATTTTCCACAAGGTGAATTATTTTACTTATCCCTCTCAGAATGGGAGGCATATCCTAGTTGCTCCGGGAAGCTGCACAAAACAAAGTGAAAGGTGGAATGAGTTACAAGATTCCTATTGACCCACATGATATACGGGTCAGAATCTTTATTAAGCTCCAAAATTAAAATGGAGCACAAAAGAGTACTTGATCCTACATGTTGATTGTTGCCCTTCCAACAATTAGGGAATTAGACTTTAAATTCCCAGGATAATTGGTAAACTATAAAATTTGCTGCACTTTTCTTTCACCCACAGGCTTTCTTCTTATACTATTCAATCCGTGTCAGTCAAACATTGTTTCACTTTCCTCAAACCACATGAAGCTTAGCCAGAGATGCCAAAAATGAGTAAGATACTTCCAGATTACACCATTAATTAATATAAACCAAACAAGTTTTATCAAATCCACCATCCACTTCTACCCATAGTTGTGCTATAAACAACTAAAAAAGTGCTTTCAGCATGTCTGAGCCCCAACAACAACACAATTGCTGCTACCACTAAACCAACCTCCCAAGAACCTAATTCATGATAATACATTTCTCTACATGGTCACTGAATTGCCACATTCAGAAATATATAAGAAAAGTAACGAAACAAATTCAATGTATACATCAGAATAATGAAAGTATATAACGAAAATGAATGATCAACAAAAACATTGTACCTCCGAATTGCTCACCCCAAAACAACAATCTAGCGTCATCCTCCTCCTCATCAAGCTCATCCCCATACCCGAACTCGGCGTCACCGCGGTACCCGGGTTCGCTCCCGTACCCGGACTCGTTCCCCTGAGCATCAAAACCCCCAATTGGCCCAAACCCAATACCCGAACCGTCCTTCTCTCCAGTCCCTCCTCCCCCATCCCTCTCCCTCCTTGAATTCCTCGCTTCGCTCACATCCGAAGCCCAATTCGGGTCCCCATTCACGAACAGCTCTCCGCTCGAGTCCGTCACCGGAAGATCCGAGCACGTCCCGTACGCCGCAGACGCTCCTACCGAGCAGCATCGGCGAGTCCCGCTCCGGTCGCTGCTCCGACCCGACACCGATCTCGACCCGCGGCGACGCCGTTTCCTGGCGATCAAACTGAAGCTGCCCTGTTGATAGTGTCTCGGCCGGTCGTCGTCGATGATTGTGAGCTTGGACATGTCGATGGCGGCGGCGTCGACGAGGGAAAACGACGTGGCGCGGTCGGAGAGGCAGGGGCGCTTGGTGTGGATCCCATTGGTGGAGTGATAGTGGTAGGGCTTTGAGTCAGAGGGGTCTAGGGTTTTGGGTTGGCGCTGGAAGGGTCTCCAAGTGTGGAGCTGAAGTGTACACGATTCTATAGAGTGCCGCGTATCCAGGGGTTTGTGTGACATTGAACCTGGGCTGTGGCCTTTTCGTGGAGTTTTTCCTTTCTTTGGAATCCCACAGAGAGAGACCGTTGGGAGTTGAAGACTTGCAGCTGATTTCAACGAAAGAACTTAGATACAATGTGCAATTGGGTGTACTAACCTCACTCGTGAGAGTATGTGAGATTTATTGTTTTTACATTCTGACATGAACACGTGCCCCCCGGTTCGGGGCTTCATGAGATGTGATTGCATGTACTCCGGTCTTCTTTAAGAGTCGTATATTTCTTTTTCTTTTTCTCTTTTATACAGTTTTTTTCATTTATTTAAGAAAAAAATATAAATTGATTTGTGGTTAACCTAAATTACAGATTACTCTTCGTGGTATAAGAAAAAATTCAAAGGTTCCTTTGGTTGGCCAAAATAACAAATCATTCCTGAAGCAAATTTTCGTCAGTTATTTAAACAGAAACAGTTAGTCTTTACGTCAGATCAATAAGAACGTGACACATGGCATTATAATAAAAAAATTATTAAAATTATAAAATTATAAATTATAAAAAAAACCTCATAAATTAATTTTAAAAAAATAAATAATAAAATAATAAAAAACAATAAAATGAAAGGGGACTGGTGACAGCCACCCCCATTGGTGGTCGGGGATGGCGCGCCGCCATCCTTGGCCACCACTGGGGTGGCTCGTCGACCACCCTAACAGGGGGTGAAGCCACCCCTAGGTTCGTCTCTAACTTTCATTTTCTTTGACAGAGCTAAGGTCCTCGAATTATACGCATCGTATTGGGGACAGGGATGAGAGTGCTTTTAGGGAAGAGTCATTTTGGTGGGGTTGTCATTGAGATTCCAATTTGGTGTACTAATCCAGGAAAATTCTGAAAGATTTATTACCAAAATGTAAGAGTGATAAATCTTTGCATATATGTGAAATCTATGCCACCTATGGGAAATTATAATTCAGTCAATTGGTTGCATAATTCAAAGGGAAATGATTTCTTTGTGATATTTCAAATGGAGGAAACAATGAGAAAAAGTTTGAGGATAAAGATGAGGAGTGATAGAGAAGACGAGAGTGAGAGATAAGCTTAGGGGTGGCCTTTTGGGCCACCGTCACAGCTGGGGTGGCCGGCAAACCACCTCAGTGGTGGCTGCCGCCAACCACCCACAAAGGGGTGTCCGTCGGCAGCCCCCTTTCATTTTCATTTTCTTTTTTTTTTCTTTTTTTTTTTTTTTTTTGTTTTCTTTTTTTTTAAAAAAAAATTAATTAATTTATGAATTTTTTTTATAGTTTTAATAATTTTTTTATTAGAAATGCTACACGTCACGTTCTTATTGGTCTGATGTAGCAAACTAACGGTTTTTGTTAAAATGACTTACGAAAATTTGCTTCAAAAAATGATTTATTATTTTGATCAACCATAGAGACTTTTAAATTTTTTCTTATATCACAAAAAATAATCTGTAATTTAGGCCAACTACATAGATTAATTTTGCATTTTTTCCTTTATTTAATTGGCTCCATGTTTTAATTTGTGTTTCCTAAGAAACATCACATTAACAAGAACAAGAACAAACACATAAGGAGGGTGGGAGAGACCAACAAATAACTCAAAAGTCAAAACCGTCAAAGCAGTGCCCCAACAAACATTTTTTTAAAAAAAAATGAAATGGGCCACATAAATTGTCCGACCCAATGACTTCTTGACACGTAGGTCAAGAAAGAAGTGATAAAAATAGTTATTTTAAGACAAAATGTTTATTGTCCAACTTTACATATGTAACTTTCCTTTTTTAAAAGAGTTTTCTTTTATATTTGTGAAGCCCATCTTTATTCACATACACAAAATTAAACAAAGTTAAAAGAAAAAATTAGACAATAAGCATTTTTTTTTTAAGGCAATAGGCAACTAAGCTTAGAGAAAACCCTTGAGCGAAATGCGGCAAAAGGATGGAAAATTCATAGACCGATCCCATCGTCTCCACCCCGAAGGAGCTATGAGATCACCCCAAGAACACCTTCGACATCCAGGGGTCACGGATCAACCATAGGTAAAAAGAAGACGCAAGTTATAAAGAGGCAAATGAGGAAGAAGATGTACAAGAAATTGCCGCAGAAAACCAATATGAGCCGCGGCACATGTGGCTCACACGCGTTAGGACAGCGCATGGGAAATACATGCGGTAGAGGGGAGCGGCAAGGAATGGTGTGGCCAATCAAGGTGACGAGGTGGCACGTAAGTGAAGGTAGAGGCAAATGGACAATAAATATGACTTCGAAGAGCATCAATAGCAGAGATTTATTTTAACTACTAAAAAAATTCAAAAAAAAATTTTCTACTCTCTTTTTAATGCAAACTCGGACAAATTATATGTTTCACTCTATACTTTCTTTAGAGCATTTACATTGGCCTCAGCAAATGTTTGGTCAAATTTTAACTAAAACTTCACTTTTTTCTATTTTAGTTAACAACTTTTTAAAAGAACCTACATCTGGCTCAGTATTTTAGTTAACAACTTTTACTATTTCATTTAAATATTCATTATCTATTCTTTTTTTATTCTTTCTTTATTATTTTTCTAATAATCATATTTTTGAAACTTTATCATTTTCTAACAATTATATTTTCTAAAATTTATCATTTTTTATTGATCATATTTTTAAAAATTCATTTTTTTTCATAATGGTAATTTTTTTAAAAAAATCGATCTTTTTCTAAAGGGTTTTTTTAAAAAAAAAAAAAAAGAAGCATTTAATTACAAAGAGGATTACTTAAAAAAAAAAAAATTACCAAAGAGGAACGCAGGTGCAGG